>PVKB01002694.1:0-258303 GCA_004027205.1 Ctenodactylus gundi | reverse complement strand
TGGTGGCCCTGCCATCCACAAGCCCAGGACCAGTCCCTGGCTTCCACCTTTGAGGCAAGGCTATCACCCCATTCAGCCTTGGTTATTAAGCCATTAACTGGGCCTCACCCAGCCTCTTCATTAGGGTAATTATGGCAAATCCACTCTGGGCATTAACAAGGAGGAGGCCAGTTTCTCTGTGCTGTCAGGCTGCCAGGACATCAGCTGTGACTCGCCCTGCAGCCTAGAAAACTGCTCAGCATCCCAGCCTGACACTTGAGAGGGACAGTGACATGCAGCATCTTCACATCCTGGATGCCCCCGACAGGGCTTGGGGATTCAGCTTTCTCACACTTCCCGGCATGTGACTTTGAGCGCGTGACTTAACCTTCTATGCCTCAGCTTCCTCATCTTTCCAGTGAAAGAACAGTGCCAGCCCCGCCAAGCTATGTGAGAATTAAACAAACAAGGAATTTAGTGGCCAGCCAGGCAAACCACCTTCATGTTAAACGCCATCACTGTCATCACCATGAAGAGCTCTGAGGATTCCCCCTCGGCCTCGGCCTCCCGCACTCCCAGGGGCAGGACCTGTTCTTTCCTCTTTCCTCTTCTGCCCCTTCACAGTGCAGATGTAGGGGCGGGGGGCGATGGCCTGTGGCAGTGGCCTGTTCTGCTGTCCTCAGAGATAAGCTGCCGTGGGGCCCCTGGGTTGGTGGGGTACCAAGGTACACTAACTCAGAGGCTGGGTTGGGAGATACAGGATATGGAAGGGGCCCAGGACCCTGCTGGCCCCCCAGACAGCCACGGTCTCTATCTGCCAGCAGCCATGGTAGTTTCTAGGGATTTGAGTTGCGCGCCTTGCCAGTCAGGATCCTAATGGGAGACCAGAGGCATCTGGGTCTTGGGAACAGACATAACCTCAGGGGACTCCTCTTCCCCAGGAAAGCTGGCCTGAAGCCTCCCCAATTCCTTCTGCACCCTAGATCCTGGCTCTGAAAACTGACAGTCCTGGTTATAACCTGGAGTTCAGCTGGAATGAGTGTGTGTACATGTACGTGTGTGCACTTGCTGTGCACATGTGTGGTGGAGCCTGGATGGGTGTTGCTGTGGGCTTTTCCTCAGCCCAAGGGCCTGCCCGCAGTTTTTAGTGGCTACCCACTGCTCTCTAGGCTGGGTGCTTTGTGGTCGTCCTGAGGGCAGGGTCATACCTTTTGCTTGGATTCAGCACTGGGCTACAGGTGGGCAAGAGGTCCAGGCTACAGACAGGAGGTGTGGCTGTCCACTGAGCTAGTGGGCACAGGGGGAGGCCTGCAGATCGGAGCACTCAGGCCCCTGCTGTGGTTGAGGGTAGGGTGGGAAGAATGGGAGGAAGGCCTGGTCTTCAAGACTCCCAATGTGGGGGGGAAAGGGGGATGGAGGAATGGTTCAGGGCTCAAAAGTGCTTGCAAGTACCCAAGTTCGATTCCCCAGCACCACATAAGCTGGGCGTGGTGGCACATGCCTATAATCCCAGAACTTGGGAGGCTGAGGCAGGAGGATTGCTGTGAATCCAAGGCCAGCCTGGGCTCCATAGTGAGTTCAGGCCCAGCCTGGGGTACATAGCAAGACCCTGTCTCAAAAAAAAAAAAGGACCCCCCAGTGGCCTTGCTGGCCTAGGCAAGGCTGTGCTCTGCAAAGTGCACACCTAGAGGGGAATGAACCTGGGCTGAGGCTGGGAATCACCAGGGTGGGGTAGGGCAATGGGTGACTCACATACCAGACATCTCCAGTAAGCATCTTCTGTCTTTCCTCTAGGTGTCCTTCTGGACATCCAGCAGCATTTTGGGGTCAAGGACCGAGGCGCTGGCTTGCTGCAGTCAGGTGAGGCCTGTTCTCCTTTGCCACTCCTGGGCACCTTAGGGTCTCCTCCTCCTACCGGCCACCATTATATATGGGTCTCTCTTTCTGAGTCTTGATATCTGAACTAAGCCTGGGCTTTGCATCCAAATTCTACTATTGTCACTCCCAGATGGCACTTTTAAGAGCCCGTACTTGTAAAACAAAGCATATACCACCTGTCCTGAGGGGTTAGGGACACAAATGGGAGTACAGGCCAAGGGGCCACACCTTCTGAGGAGACCTTTTTTTTTTTTTTGGTCCCGAGGCCTCACAAAGACCCAGTGAACTGGTTCTCTTCCTGAGCCTGGTGAGGGAACGCCTACGTCAGTAAGTTGGGCAATGCCAACAGCCTTGGTGACCCTGTTTCCATTTCTTGCCCCACCCACCCTTGATTCCCTTGCCATCAACTGTGGGCACTGCCTCTGAGATGACAAAGTTGAAGAATTCACCTAGTGAGGCCTTAGGGTTTATAAGCCCAGGAAGGACCATGAGAATCTGAGCTCTGGGCTAGGCATGGGCCCTCCTCCCCCTGGGATCCTAGTCTTCCCATAGGCAGGGCCTAAGCCCCACTGTGCTGCTGTGAGCAGAGCAGAGGCCAAAGGGGAGGCCACTGAGCAGTTACCCCAGCCTGTCAGCCCCTCCCTTCAGGAAGAGGCTGTGTCTCCCTTGTTCCTGCCTGCCTTCCCTACACGGCTCCCAGGGCTTGGAGCTCCTGGCTCCCTGGCCTTCCTACTGGTTGTTACCATACTGGCTGCCCTCAGCAGGCCCTCTCAGGCCTAGGTGTAGCCTCGGTCCAGTGCCATATCACAGGACTGTGGGTAGGAGGTCTGGTCCTGACTCAGCCTCAGCTTTCTCTATGACCTCAGCCTCCTGCCTGCCTATGTGTGGGCTCTCAGTCCTGGAGTCCATCTAGCTGTGAGGCCCAGTCCGATATGTGGGAGAAGATCTATGGCCTGCATTCCAACCCATGGCTCCCTTCCCGTCTGGGCTGTCCAGGGAGGGTGGGAGTGGACTGAGGAGGCTCTGTCCAGGAACCTGCCTGACCTGTCTAGGTAGCATTCCAACATGCACAATGCTTCCTTGAGCTCACAGAATGCTAGAGCCACTCAGCCCTAGCCACCTGCCCTTATTTATCTCAGATGGGGTTGTGGCACTCAGAAAGAAGGAATCTGATGGCTCCAGGCCTCCGTCCAGTAAGTGAGATGTACTGTGGTGGGACAACGCTGCCATGGGTGGCCAGGTCCCTGCCTGGCAGATAATCACCTCTGTCTAGGCCACGAGCCCAACTCTTTCCTGTCCCTTCCCGGGCCTCCCTTTGCTAGGCTAGAACAAGTCACCTTGCCCTATACTTACTGAGAAGATAGAGTTCAAGCCATATGGGAGTGTGGAAGAAGCAGGCCGCCAAGCTGGTGAGCAAAAGCAAGGAGAGCCTACTTGCCCAGCCCCTGCCCTGCGTGGCCCCTGAATCATGGGGGAACTTGGCCCGAGCCTCACTCCCTTTGGTCCTGGCCTCACTGACTGATCTGGAAGGAGGGCGGACCCTGAGTCTTCTCCATCTCTCACAGCTTCCCCTACCCCCCACAGTCTCAAGAGAGAAGATGGGGGCACTGGTCCCAGGGCGGGTGCTCGGGTTCCTTCTGTGGTGACGCTTCTTAGCTCACAAGTGAGAAGCCACATCCATTCCAGGTGACCTGGATGGAAGTGGACGAATCACCCAAGACATTATCCTGTTTGATCCTTCTAGTAATCCTATGGGCTGTCTTCACCAGCTTCATTGGCCAATGAAGAGACAGAGGTCCAGAGAGGGAAGCAACTTGCTAAAGGCCTTATGGGAGAGAGTGGCTTAGGACAGGGACTCAGGAGGCCTCTGGATAGGCTGCCCATTTGGCTCAGGAGGTCTGAGTGTCTGGTACCTCAGTGTCCCCAGGGTGGTTCCTCTGGTCTATGGTGAGAGTTCCCAGCATTTTCAGTCTTCTGAGTCCTTACCCCATGGCCTTTTACCCTATACCTACCCTAGCATAGCTGGGATGGCTAGTCCCAAGAAGCTAGTCCAGCTAGACCGGGATGTGATGCAGTGGGCTGCTAATTGGCCTGGGCCGCAGGCACCTGTCTCTTCCCCAGCCTGATAAGGTCGGAGCCAAGCAGAGGGCGCCAGCCTGGTGTCGGTGCTTGCCTGGATCAAAGGGCCAGGCTGGGAGCAGGCTGCCTGCTTATTTGTGGGCACCAGGGGCTGCTGGGCTAGAAGATGAGGGGAGGTGGTAACAGAGGGTCAGGCCTGGGCCTGCCTTCCTCTTTCCTCTTGGGTAGGACGCAAGCATAACAGCCTTAGAAAAGGCCCACTTCAGCATATAACCCCCTTACACATGGCTGCCAGCTCAGATGCAGTCCCTAAGTCACCTACAGTCCAAGGCAGAATTATAGCCCATGGGTTCTGCCATTTGGGAAGCACCCATAATCCCCATCTGAAGGAGCAGTTCCTGCCCTCAGGTAGATTCTCTTAGTTGATGGAACCAAAAACCAGGTCATCGCTTCATCACTCAAGTGACTATGGGAACCTGTGGACGGTCCAGAGCACGGCTCCAGCTAGCAGCAGGCAGAGAACACTTCCCCAAGGAGGAGACATCTGAGTGGGGCCTGCAAGGATGAGTTAGTGTTTGTTCAGGGCAAAGGACTTCCAGGCAGTGTGTCAGATTAAGTAGATGTGAGGAAACCGTCCTTCTCCCTCCCCCTCAAGCTAGACAAAATATGCCAAAAAACCATGATTAAATTACATAGCTGAGCCTGAAAGCTAAAGCTAACAGGGAAATTCCCTGGGCCGGAAGCAAAGGGCTAAAGACAAAAACTGGAGTGAGCGCTGGAGCCAAAGTCAACTGGGGCGGAGTAGGTAGGGACCATATGTACGTCTTAGGAACTTGTTACAGATTTTCAATAGAAGCATTTCTCTTTCATGAAAACAATTTTAAGCATATATAAAAGTAGGGAAAACAGTAGAGCACACTTCCATGTGCTCATCCCCCAGATGCATCAGAACATCTCCTGTCTGGCCATATTTCAGGCTCAGGGCCTTTCTACTCTGAAGCCTGGACTGGGGTCCCAGAGCCGTGTGGGTGACTTATCCTCTCCCCACCTAGACCCCAGGCAAGCTCTCTAGGGTGCTCCCAAACTGTGCCCAGGCTGGTGGGTAGCTGAGCTTGCAGAGTGTCCTTGCAGGGACAGACATCTCCTTCCTGGGTCTGGCTTTACGCAGAACCTGGGTTTGGTCGCTGTTCCTTATAGGCCTAGGGCTTCACTCCTTTAAAGGGACTTTAAGGGATGGAGAATTAGGTCAGCTGTTAGAGCACTTGCCTAGCAAGAGCAAGGCTCTGGGTTCTAACCCCCAGCGCCACATAAGCTGGGTACAGTGGTGCATGCCTATAATCCTAGCACTCAGAAGGCTGAAGCAGGAGGTTTGCTGTGAGTTCAAGACCAGCCTGGGCTACACAGTGAATTCATCCTGGATGACAGAGCAAGGACCTGTCTCAAAATGGATGAAGGAAACTTTAAAAATTAGGAAGTGTTTAATTTTCAAAGCTCAAAGAATAGAATTCCTAAGAGCTAACACATTATGAAAAAAGAACTAGGAAATGCTTAAAAGACTCAAATTCAAACATTCTAGAAGTTAAAAATAAAAACCATACTGATTAGATGGGTTATTAATGAATATTCTAGTCCCACTGAAGAAAAAGTAAGCAAGCTAGAAGATGGATCTGAGGGAGGCCGTAAAGGCAGCACAAGAAGGGGTGAGCGTCTGGCAGGCGTGGCTCTGCCTGGCTTTGGTGGCTTGTGGCTGTAGCCACGGCTGCAGTGTCCGGAGAATGGCGGGGGAGGAGGTAGGGCAGTGGGCAGGGGTCTCGCTGGGTGAGACTCAAGGCTGGGACGAGGTCCTGGAGCATCAGGGAGCCCGAGGAGGCTTGGAGCAGTGCAGGTGGACACGGGAGGAAGCTCCCTCTGCAGCCCAGTGTGTGTGTGTGTGGTGGTGGTGGGGGGGGGGTAGGCAGAGGTTGCGCACGGCCACCCAGGGCCGGGTTGTACGTGGCCACAAGGAAGTGAAGGATGAGAGCCGGGCCGTGGGGGAGTGGGCCCAGAGGAAGGCCAGCTCAGACTGAAACCAGACAGTGCCTCGTTCGGGGTGGGTCTCTTACTGGCTTGCTCCCTTCCTTCTTGGGCAGCTAGTGACATCCTCCGTTCTGGCCGACTCGGATTCCCGTGAGGCCGTCCTCCCAGGCCCGTGTTCAAAGGCAGGCCTCAGAGCTCCACTGTCCCTGGGCCCAACGGGCCAACACAGAGTGGGTGTAATGGAGGGGGATTCTGGCTCTTCCTGCAGAAGCCTAGGGCTTGGGGGTGGGCTTCCAGGCACCAGGGCGGAGCACGTGTCCTCTGTCCTCTTCAGCCACCGGGCTGGCCTAAGGTGTGCTTCAAATGGCAGAACCTGGCCCCCACCCACCCGATGCCAACCTGAGCATCCTTCCTGCCCACAGCTTGTGGAGGTTGGTGACTCTTCTCCAGTGACAGGTCAGCCGGTGCCCAGACCTCATACAAAATAATAATAATAATAATAATAATAATAATAACAACAACAACAAACCTAGTTCAGCCGAAGCAGAAATGGGCTGAACGCAGCCCACAGAGCCACAGAATGGGAGACCAGGGCTTCCTCATCTCCAACCTTGCCCTTCCTGCTCTGGGTCCAATAGGCCACTTGCTTGGTGAGGGCATTATCATTCACCATGGGTGGGGGCTTGGAACTGCCTGTCAGAACACAGAGTTCAGTGGGTGCTGCTCTGGGCTTCTGGGTGCTGCCAGGATACCGAGCCTTGGGACCACCATGAGGGGTGGAGGGCACCTCAGGCATGCTGGCCAGCCCTCTGTTCTTCTAATGGCCTCACTCAGCCCTAGCAGGAAGAGGAGCGATGCTTGGCCCCAGGTTCCACCCGACTCCCCCAGCAGCCCCGTCAGCGGCCCCGCCCCCTTTACCTGGCCCTATGCCTGCAGCTCTATTGTCCCAGACCTGTGGGCTCAGCACACGTGAGCTGAGCGAGGGCTTCTCCACACCCGGGCACAGGATGTCCTCGTGCCGCGCACTGTGGGAACTGCTGGGAAAGCCACCCCTACCAAAACGGGTGGGGCAGCCAGTACGGAAAGCTCTCTTCAAACAACAAAGACTGCTGGGTCGGGGTGACTGACGGGAAGCTTCCAGCCAGGACGGGCCACGGTCCTGTCCGTGGAGCTGGCTGCTGGCGGGACGAGCCTCTGCGTCCCCATCCGCTGCTGCATGCTCAGGCTTTGCCTGTGCCGCTCCTTCTGCCAGGCGCATGCCTCCACCCAGCCCTCCCGAGTGTGTCTGCACCCTCCACTGGCGCGGAGATCCCTGAGGGTCAAGGGGAATCCTCTCTCCTGCCCACCCTGAGCCCGAGTGGGAGGCTGCAAAAAACCAAATCCTTCCTGACTGTGGAGTCCTTTGTCCCCAAGGGGAAGGTACTGAGGGCCCAGCCCGCCTGCCTGCGTCACCTGAGACAAGATCCTCTACCTTTCTGGGCCTCAGTGGCCCCAGCTGTAAGATGGGGATGGAACAATGGGGCTCATGATGCCCAGGAAGCTGAAGGCGTGTAGGTGCAGGTGGCCTTGGGGCTAGCAGAGGGGTGTGCCGGCAGAAAACCAGAGCCCAGAAGAGCTGGGGTGGGGGTGGGGCTGCCACTCTGCTTTACTTTGGCCGTGGGGTGTTGCCTGTCAGTGGGTTCCGGCCGGCCTGAGCCACCTGCACTCACCCTCTGCACCCACCCAGCATGCTTTTTGCAGTGGTCCCTTTGTTAGAGAAGAGCAGACGGGTCCTGGTTGACAGGGCCCGGTCCTTCCCCGGGCCTGTCTGCCTTCTGTGCCGCAGCCTGACCCTGCTCCTGCTGTCCTCGGCAGACCCTGAACTTTCTCTGACCTTGGCATGGTCAGCTGGGACCTTTCCTCTCCCAGCCTGACAGCCTGTGGTGTGATTTAGAGTGAGGAGTCTGGAGTTGCTCGTCGGGTTGAGCGCTGGCTCGGCCCCACGCGCGCCGCGTAGCATCACTTTGTTCAGCCTGTTGTCCCCTCTGTAAGTGGATGGTGAGAATCAGCAGCCCGATCAGGGCGTGCATCATGGGCACACCCCGGCCTCGTCCCTAGGACAGGTTCCACATATGATACTGCAGGTATGGCCAGCAATAAGCCTTAGGCCTCATTAACCATTATGCAGTAACTGCTTATACGATTGGAGATTTAACTTTTACTCTGTATTACCATCACAGTAAACTCCTACATAAGCTTCAATGCCCAGCTTTGACATGACCACCACCATGAGGCGTTCCTGCACTCTCTTGGCAGGTTTTGGTGCTCACTGCTGGTTCCCCTGCATTTTAGCCCTTCAGGCTGAGCAGTCCATGGTTGGGCTCTGCCCTTTGGCCAGACAGGGAACGTGTCCTCTGATTCTCAGCTCACTACCCACCTAGGAAGTCAGGCAGAGAAAGCAAGGTACCCTCTTGCCCTGATGTGTGTAAGTCCTGGTGCCCCTGACTTCTCCTTCCTGCCCACATCCTGGTCTGATCTCTGGCAGGTCCTGGGAGGCGGGCCCAGCAGGGAGGCATTCTTTTTGTTGATGCGAGGAAAGAGTAGGTGCCTTGGCTAATCTAAATAAGGGTGCAGTGCTGAATGAGGCCGGTGCGGGCAGGGCGTGGCACGAAGCGCCTCCCTGCCAGCTCCTCCGGTGCTCAGCAGCCCAGGGGAGCTGCTATTTTTACCTTCGTTTTATAGATGAGGAAGTTGGTGCGCTGGAGCTGGCCGATGCCGCCTCATGAAAGTCAACTGTTACATTTCAGGAATTGTATGAGCTGGCTGTTAGACAGAACCATTGTTAAACGCAAAATTACACAGACTTATAATTAGGTGATTCATATGAAAAAGGTACTATGTACTCAAAAGTTATCAGTCCCTATTCTTTTTACCATGTTTAACTATCACGCACACCCCTAAGGTTGGTGACGTCACTTCATCTGAGCGGCAGGCTACTCGAGACAGCTGCTGCCCATCTCTGGCCAGCTCTGAGCAGCCACAGGGCGCGGAAGACGGGACGCGAGTTGTGAGTCTACCCCGCAGAGATCAGCAAGTGCTCCGTGTCAGGGACCCCCCTTTGCTGCTTTTAGGGAGCCAGTTGTTACACATTTATCATCCCAGCACTGAAGCTGGGACTCTGAAAGGGAGTGACCTTTAAGGTCACCTGGCTTGGAAAGTGGGTAGGAGCCCAGGCTGTGTGTGGGACTCAGGTGCCAGCTCCTGGTAGCTCTGTGCCCCAGATCACACAAATTGGACTGACAGGTGTCCCACCCACTCCTCCAGCCTCTGTCCCTCAGCTCACCTCCCTCTTCCGCTTCCTTGCTCCCTTCTCCTAGGCCAGCTCCCTGGGGAACTGAGGTCCACAGGGGACAGCCAAGCCCTTGCCAGCACTCGGCCTGGTGGCCGGAGGCCAGCCAACTGGATGCCCTGCCCGCCCGGCCCTGCCTTTGTCTGGCCATCTGCCATCAGTGGTGGGGCTGTCTTCCGCGGGAAGACGTGGGGGCTGCCTCGCTGTGCGACTCAGGGTCGGCCCCGCCTTGCTTTGGGGTTGCTGCCTCATCCCTCCTCAAGCCTCCAAGCTCCTTCCCACTATGGACAGGGGCCTCCTCGTGGGGTCTTTGAAAACTGCTGCTGTCTTGTTCCAGAAGAACAAAAACCAAGTCCTGTCACTTAATTGCCTAGCCTCCTGTAGGGGTTTCCTCCCTCACCCACAGAAGCCACACTGGGCTCAGCTAGATCCTACCCCGTTCTACCCCTCGCGCTTGTCTCCTACCCCTTTCCCCCTCAGTCCCTTTGCTTCAGCCATTCTGGCTTCTGTGCTGTTCCTGAAACCTGTTAAGCATACTCCTGCCGCAGGACCTTTGCACCTGATATTCTTGCTTCAATATGTGCGTGATTTTTTCCTTCACTTCCTCCACGTCTTCTGTGTACTGTCACCATCTGTGACCTCCTTAATTAGAATGACAACATCTGGGGCTGGAGGCGTAGCTCAGGAGCTAAAGCACTTGCTTAGCAAGCACCAGGCAGGCCCTGGGTTAGATTCCCCAGCGCCACATAAGCCAGGGGTGGTGGTGCACACCTGTGGTCCCAGCACTTAGGAGGCTGAGGCAGGAGGATTGTCATTAGTTCGAGGTCAGCCTGGCCTCCACAGTGAGTTTAGAACCAGCCTGGACTGCAGTGCAAGACCCAGTCTCTAAATAAATAAGCACAGCAACAACCTCTGCTTTCTGTCTCTCTCATAATACTTATCTCCCATCTCTGCCCTGTTACCCTCCTCAGCACTCGTCACTATATACCGTGTTATTTATTTACGGTACGTCTGTCCTCGTGGGAAGGAAACTTCATCGGGGCAGGAACGGTGTTTTGCTCACTGATCTACCCCAAACACCTGATACGCTGTATGGTACATTGTGGGTATGAAAAAGAAAGATGAGACGCGTAGTTTCCAGCCCTCGGGAGAGCCTCTGCAGGCCGGGGGAATGAGTCTGGGAAAGCCGTGGTGTCGGGCAGGCAGTGAGATGTGGGGTCCCAGGCCCAGTCCTCCCTGGTCTGCTGCGTGGCCGTAGGTAGGTCTTGGCTCCTCCTCTGAAGCGCTCTCCCAAGGATAGTAAAGACAGTGATTTGACTAAGTAAAAAGGTGTCTAAGTCCTGCTGGCACGCCTGCCGCCTGTGGGGCGGCAGCAAGTCTCACCTGTCGTTGTGGGGTGGGCAGTTGGGCACTGTGCGAACCCGGGGTAATGCTCAGCTCGTAGACAGTGGCCGAGGGGTCCCCTGAGAAACCCAAGGGGAGCAAGTGCAGGGAGAGGTGGGGCGCCGAGCACCCCATCCCAGGAAGGCGTCTCTCACCGGCCTGCTGCTGGCCCAGCCAAAGGCTCGCAGGGCGTCATATCCGGGCGGTGCGGGTCGCTGTGCCTGGCGCAGGGACCCGCCGCTCTGCAGCTCCCCTCTCCCTGCAGTCTTCATCTGCAGCTTCATGGTGGCCGCCCCCATCTTCGGCTACCTGGGGGACCGCTTCAACAGGAAGGTGATCCTGAGCTGTGGCATCTTCTTCTGGTCGGCAGTCACCTTCTCCAGTTCCTTCATTCCCCAGCAGGTGAGGCCCGCCCCACTCCCATTAGGGTCCCTTGTCGCCCTTCCCACGTCCCAGCCGTCTGGTGAGTGGCTAGCCTGTGTTCATCCAGACCGAGGCTGCCAGCTTCTTGGCGTGAGCCCCACCAGCACCTGCCCAGTTCAAAGGGATGTGGCATCTGATCGGATGGTACGGCCAGGGCCTCCTCCACGTGGGCCTGCACCAGGGCCTCGCAATCCTGTGCGGCATCCTGACCCTTCCTGAGATGCCCCAGATGTGGGCAGAATGCAGGGCACGGGGAAGCAAGCCTGGCCTAGGAGTGACCCGACCTCTAGTCCAGACCCTGCTGTTCATTACCTTACTGAGCGAACCTAGGTGAGTCCCTGACTTTCCGTGGTTCTGGCTGAATTTGCTCTGTCTGACGAGGCACACGAATTCAACGGAAGGATGCTTCTCACCTGGCTTTCACGGTCCTGGACCTGAATATCTTGACTCTGTTGCCCACTTGGCTTTGTGACTCAGAGGAATGTACTTCATCTCTCTCTCTGAGCCTCAATTTCCTTATCGTTAAAATAGGGATAATGCTTCTCAGCTTGAAGATTTGTGTGTGTGTGTGTGTGTGTGTGTGTGTGTGAAGCAACTGAGATAACTGATGTCCAAATCTCAGAACATGGCAAATGTTTAAAAACTATTATTTCTCTTCCTTCTCCCAATAGGGCAATACACTGTCTTGGGAGGGAAGTGAGTTCCCCATTTCTGAGAGTTGATCAGGTTATAGAGTAGACGATCACGTGATGGCTGTGCAGAGTGAAGGAAGGAGGAAGAGAGAGAACCAGGATTTGTCCTCAACAGTTTTGAGTATAGCCCTGTTCTTGGGAGCCCAGGTGGGATGATGGGACTGGCTTCCTGCTCGGAGCCTTCAAGACTTGTAGACAAAGTGTCTACAGGTGTCCTTACTGAAGAAAGAGAGATTTCTTGAAAGCCATGAAAGTCATGGAAAGCTTCCTGAAGGAGGCTGCATGTGAGCCAGGTAGCAGGAGGAGAGGCGATGCCTTTTGGTAAAGGGTGGTACTTGTAAAGGGGATACACTTGTAGAGGTGCAGCAATTTTGAGTGTGCTGGGAGAACAAGGTAGAGGGTGTCTTGGCCAGAAAGGAAGATAAGGACTGGATCATGGGAGCCTTGAGTGCCTGGTAGGGTCAGGGGCCTTGGCTTCCTCCTGGGGCAGTACTGAGTCTTGAAACATTCTCGCTGGTGGAGGGGAGAGTGGAGGTGAGGGCAGGGAAGTGGCAGGTCTTCTGGTTCACGGAGGAGGGTCTGGACTAGTATCCCTGGGCCCAGCGGAGCCTGGCAGGCACGAGATTAACAGAGCCAAGGCCTTGAGTCTCTGAGGATTTCATACAGGATGAAGGCTACATCCAAGTTTTTAGTGGTTCAGGGAGAACTGACATCCATCTGAATTAGGAATAAACTTCGGTTTGTATTGCAAACCCTACTGCAACGTAAGTCCCAGATAAGTGGAAGTAAGGCCAAAATAAGATCTATAAATCTAGAGCTATACATCCACAAGAAGAAAATAAATAACCCAATAGAAAGACCAGTGAAGGATAGTCATATGCTATTGCAGGAGAAGACACCCAAATGACCAATAAGTGTAAGATGTACAGGCCCAGCCTCTGGAGTAATCAGGGAAATGCGAATTAGAACAACAATGAGACACCATTTCACACTCATCAGATTGGCAGCAATTAAATCAGCTGACAATACCAAGTGTTATTACAGCTGTGGGGAATCCTGGAGGCAGGAGCTGCAGGCAGGAGGATGAACTGGCAGAGCCTCTCTGGAAATCACAATGGCAAAGCCTGGCACAGTGGTGCATGTCTGCAGTCCCAGCTCCTTTGGGAGGCTGTTCATGACCAGCCTGAACAGCCCGGGGAGATATCTATCTCAGAAGTAAAAAAACAGGGGCTGTAGGAATGGCACAGCGGTTCACAGCCCCTGCCTAGCCCTGGGTTCTATTCCCCAGCACCTCATAATCTGGGCATGGTGGTGCACGCCTGTAATCCCAGGCAGGAGGATTCTTATGAGTCCAAAGCCAGCCTGGGCTACATAGTGATTTCAGGACCCATCTGGGCTACAGAGCGAGACCCTGTATCTATATCTATATCTATATCTATATCTATATCTATATCTATATGCTGGATGTAGAAGCACACACCTATCATCCCAGCACTCTGGGAGGCTGAGGCAGGAGGATAGCAAGTTTAAGCCCAGCCTGGGCAACGCAGCAGCTTAACAAGATCCTGTCTCAAAATTAAAAATGAAAAAACACAGCAAGAATGAAAAAAGGAAAAGGTAAGGGATGTAGCTTGGTGTAAAGGCCTAGAGTTCAACTGCTGGAAAAAAAATCTACAGCTAAATGCTGGATATTATAAAATTGTCACTGTGTACTCCACACAGCCCAGGCTTCAATCTGGAGAGATGGAACCAAGGGAGGAACTTCCTTGTGAACACGTATGCAAAGATACTCACTGCGGTATCATCTTAGGAAAAAAAAAAAGGTGAAATAAGCCAGGAGTGGTGGCACACCCACCAGCGACCCCGGCAACTCTGGGAGGCTGAAGCAGGAGGAGGGCAAGGTGGACCCTAGCCTGGGTAACTTAGTGACTTCGGGAGACCCTGTCTCAAAATTAGAAAATGACTTGGCCTCTGACTCAGTGCAAAGCCAGGGGTTTAATCCCCAGTACTGAGGGTGGGGGAAGCCATTCTATTGAGCACCCAGACCTGCAGCGATGATGGATGCGGTCACATTGTGAGCATCTGGATGGCGGGGGGGGGAGCGAGCTCTGGCTTAGCCTACATGGGCTTCAGAAGCAGAACGAGGAGGGGGGCCGCAAGCGGCAGGAGGCGGTAATGGAACGCCCCCGTTAGGTTTATCTTTCCTAAGCACACAGAGGACACTAAGTGCTGCTTACTGGTACCTACGCATGCATCAAGGCAGAGCCGGCTCCACAGCAAGCACGCAGCCACGCGTGGGGCGGGCTGGGGCACACAGGCTCTCTGCGCCTGCGGGCATGCTGGCAACAACGGATGGCACCATTCCCAGCCTCTCTTTCCAAAATATAACAAACGTAAAATAGAAAGAAGGGTCTGCATGCTTTTGGGATGAAGGAAGCCCTCCCGAACAGGGCATTAAGGAGAAATCAGCAGATTCGACAGCATCAGATGAAATACCAGGAAGCCTGCGAGTGGTGACACTCTCCATAAACGAAGTGTGAGGGAAGATGACCCAAAATGTTGGTGACACAGATGATAAAGGATCGTGGCCCATAATGTAGGAAAAGCTAACATAAATCAATACAAAAAATAACAACGCAACAGAAAAACAGAAACAGGCAAAAGAAGACAGAGCCGGGGAGAGGGAGAGGGCAAAGTGCAGGGCCAGCACCAGCCAGGAGCCGCTGGGAGGCTGGAGAGGGAACTGAGGAGACCCTGGGCGAGGGCTGGATGTGGGGGATGCTGACCGGATGGGTGGTCAGGGCGGGGCCGGGGAGTGATGACCAGGCTGAGTTCCCAGGCCCTGGGCAGCTGGGTGACTGAGGGAGCAGGTCCACATCAAAGGGGTAGGACCACCAGCAGCTGGCACGGCCCCACCCTTCCCTGCTCAGCTGGCTTTGCCCTTTGATGTGTGTGTGTGGGGAGAAGCTCTGAGCTCAAAGGGCTGCCCTGCCCACTCCCCACTCACACTGGGCCCTCAGTGCTGCCAGGGTTGGCCCAGCACCCTGCATGGTGGAGGGACACAGAGCAAGGGGTAACTTGTGGCTCCTGAGAGGGGGCCAGCACCAGGGTGAAGATACAAGCTTATATCCCCAGTGCTTATAGGAACCAGGGAGCTTGGCTGGGCCATACTCTTCTCTACCTGGGAAGATCTAGTTCCACTCAGACCTGTCAGAGGGGCACACTGAAGGCTGATGCAGCCTGGCAATGTGGCACCTGCTGAGGTGAGGGGTGGGTTCTGTCCCTCTGGCTCAGGGCTCTGCAGGGGAGGGGTGCTGTGTGGATGAGAAGGCCGAGGGGTGGGCTCCTCTCCCAGCATCCTCCCCCCGACTCCACAGTACTTCTGGCTGCTGGTCCTGTCCCGGGGCCTGGTGGGCATCGGGGAGGCCAGCTACTCCACCATCGCCCCCACCATCATCGGCGACCTCTTCACCAAGAACACGCGCACGCTTATGCTGTCTGTCTTCTACTTCGCCATCCCACTGGGCAGGTGAGAGCCGATGCCAGGGTTTGGGTGAGGATCTGGGTAAGGTGCCCCTGGACTTCTAGCCACTCCCTCGTACAGCCGGGCAGCCCTGGGGAGCTCCCCAACCTGCTCCCTGCAGCTGGCTGGGTGAGGCAGGTGGTCTGTCTTGCAGACCAGTGAGCATCTCCCACTCCAGTCCCCATCTCTACTCCGGTCTCTGTTCAGCTGACGTGTGTCCATCTTTTCTACAGTGGCCTGGGATATATCACTGGCTCCAGTGTGAAGCAGGCAGCGGGAGACTGGCACTGGGCCCTGCGGGTAAGACTGGGTTCCCTCTCATGAGGTCCCCTCACTCCATCTCATGTCCTACAGCCACCTAGAAATAGCAGTCGAGCCCAGAGCCCAGGCGAGGGCTCCAGTTTTGACCCTGAGGCTTCTCTGCCCTTGTGGGCTCTGAAGTCCTGACCTTCTAGATTAGACCAGACCGAACCGAAAGGGCCCTCTGATAGCCCCACTGCCCTCAGGACCCTGGTACCAAGAGTTGCAGAAGGACAAGGATTCTCTCACCATGTCAGGAAATTCCAGGTCCACAGCGAAACTTCCTGCTTCTAGCCCTGGCTCTGTGCTAGGGCGAGGCTGGGACAAGACCTCTGTGTGGGGCCCTTTGGGTCTGGAGCTATACTTCCTGTCTCGCCAGAGGCTTGGGGGACAGTTACCAAGGCCCTAGGACAGTGCAATCAGAGGAAACAGAGATCCCTCATCTCTCAGAGGAACGGAAGCTTAAGACAAAGTGTTTTTTCCTCAAAAGCAGGAAGGAGGTAGCCTATGTGGAATTTCTTGGTGGGGAGTGACAGAGGAGGCATGAAGAGGAACTGCTCAGCCCAAAGCTCCAGGCCTGGGGGGTGGGGACAGATCTCTTTCTCTTGGACTGGTGGAGGAGATGGTAGACTGAAATCCAGGCTGCCAAGAAGTCCTGTCCCAAGTGGAGGCAGGTCTGGGGCTTTGCAGATTCTGTTCTTGGCAAGAGGGTGGCTAGTGCAAAGCTCAAATGGGCCTGCTCCCTCGAAAGGAGCCTACCTGACCTATGAGAGGGAGGTTCATCCCCATCAGTCCTCTCTTCCCAGTGTCCCACAGGGTGAGCAACCAACCTAGGTAGGGCACATCCCTCGCCCCCGAGGGCAGGGCAGGGCCAATATCCCCCAGCAACTCCTCCCCCACAGCCATCCTTCTACAAGGCTGTCTATCCGCCCATCTTCCTTCCATTGTTAGTCCCTCCCCGCATCCTTCTCCCTCCATCCTTCCCCGGTATCTGCACGTCTTTACACCTGTTCTCCACCCACTTGCTCAGTCATCTTGCCTCCCTGCCCATCCACCTATCTACTCATCTGTCCCCTCCCTCCCTCCTTTCAGTCTGCTCCTCCCTAACCTGCCCTGGCCTGCAGAGTCCACTGTAGGTCCCCAGTGGCTATGACAGGGCTGTCAGAAAGCCTGGATACACTGGCCCAGAGCTCAGAGCAGTACGGCTTGCCTGAGCCTCTTCTCATGCAGCAGAAAAAAGGCCCACTGGGCCCTTTGTCCTAACTTCACATGTCCTCCTCCTCCAGGTGTCCCCTGTCCTGGGCATGATCACAGGAACACTCATCCTCATCCTAGTGCCCGCCACTAAAAGAGGCCTTGCCGACCAGCTTGGCGGGGAGCTCAAGGCACGAACGTCATGGCTCCGTGATATGAAGGCCCTGATCCGCAAGTGAGTACTGCAGGGGGCTCTGGTGGGAAGGGGCGGGGGTGCAGTCACGAGGACCCTACACTGGGTTGTCTGCCATCTTGACTGCCTCCCATGTTGGGAGGGGCATTCTAGAGGCTAGTTTACTATTTCTGTAAACTGAGTCCCTGTGCAGCCAGTGAGAGAGGCATCTCAGGCCTCTGTCTAGGGAAGGTGAGGGGTATTAGACCGGGAAAGAGGCGGCTCCTGGGCCCTGTTGCAGCCAAAGGAGGCCCTAGCCCCAACTCAGTGTCGCTGCCCTGGCATCTCCCCAGCCGCAGCTATGTCTTCTCCTCCCTGGCCACGTCAGCTGTATCCTTCGCCACAGGAGCCCTGGGCATGTGGATCCCACTCTACCTGCACCGTGCCCAAGTTGTGCAGAAGATGGCAGAGACCTGCAACAGCCCTCCCTGTGGGGCCAAGGACAGGTGAGGCCAGGCGGGTGGGCCGGAACACCGTAGAGGAGAGCGCTGGTACCCCAGCCACGGCTCTCCTCGGTTCACGCCCCTACCGCCGTTTGTCCCCACAGCCTCATCTTTGGGGCCATTACCTGCTTCACGGGCTTTCTGGGAGTAGTCACAGGCGCAGGAGCCACGCGCTGGTGCCGCCTGCGGACCCAGCGGGCTGACCCGTTGGTGTGTGCAGTGGGCATGCTGGGCTCTGCCATCTTCATCTGCCTTGTCTTCGTGGCCGCCAAAAGCAGCATCGTGGGTGCTTATGTGAGTATAGTGTGGGCAGGGAGTGGGGACAGTTGGGCCGGAAATGTAGTCTTCTGATTTCTGGGACCCTTTGTCCTCACAGGGAGGCTCCTGACCCCTGGCTACCTGCCCCTGCTCTGTTCACCACCTGTCCAGGGGGCTATGGGTGTGGCTTGATTTCCTTGAGTAATACACCAGCTTTTATGAGCCTGAGAGGAGGTGGGGGCCTTCAGGGAAGGGGAGGAGACTTTGGGGGCTCCCTGACAGCAGCCAGGTACAGGGCTGGTGAGTGGAGGGCCCCTCGATGGTTATTCTCTTCCCTTCTATGCAGATCTGCATCTTTGTCGGGGAGACTCTGCTGTTTTCTAACTGGGCCATCACTGCAGACATCCTCATGGTAAGCCAGACAGCCTAAGGTCACCTTGTGCTGACCTAGGCCTTTCGACCTCATTGGGGCAGCTGAGGCGAGGGTAGTGAGAAGGTGGGAGAGCTGGCAGAGGCCTGCTGAGCAGGTAAACCTAGGGAGGTAAGGGTAGAGGGGGGCAGAGGCTTTGGGGTATGCATCAGGGCACGACCTGCCTGTAGGAGGGCTGAGCAGGCAGGTGGATGGGGTGTGGAGCGGGGCACGAAGGGGATTGTCTCACGCTCAGGTTTGTACTGGGAGGCTGGCCGTGCCAGGCTGGCACTGAGGTGGTGCTGCCTGCCAGCACTCCTCCCCCAGAGGCTGAGCTTCCATGGACTTTGCCTTCCCAGCCCAGCCTGGGTCGCAGGCGTGCCTGCGGCTGAGCCAGTCAGACAGAGGCAGTCTTCACAGGCCAACAATGGGCTGCAGACCAGCCAGCCTGGGACAAAGGGCTGTCTGAGCAGTGGGGAGGGGCCTGCGTCCCAGGGCCCAACCGAAGCAGCCTGAGGAACCAGGAGGGGGCAGTGGCCTGGGGCTGGAGGTGGCGGGTGTGACTCAAGGATCCTCCAGGTCAGGGTCAAGGAGGCATCTGGGAGAAGAGTGGAGGACTGACAGGCAGGAAGGTAGAAGATGGTCAGGGGCACGGAGAAAGACCCTTAGGGTGTTCAGGGTCTGGTGTGGCCACCATGCCGACAGCCCAGGAGGCCAGTGTGGCCAAGCACTGGTCTGCTAGCGCCTCTGCTCCAGGAAGCCTGCCTGGCCTACCCAAGCTTCCCTACATATAATTTTTTCCTCCCTGGGCTGTCTCTGTCCCCTCCAGTGCCTAAATCCACTGGCTGGGGTGGAGCTGAAGGAGGCTTAGTGAGCTCTGGGCTTCGGGATGGAGTCTGGGAAGTAGCAGGGGTGAGTGGAAGTCACTGTATAGCCCGAGTGAGGGGGGAGTGAGCCTAAGTGCCCTTGGCACTGGACAACACGTCCTCCCCTGCTGCCATCCCCAGGGCCAGCCCCTGACAGGGCCTGGTCCCAGGGAAATCATGTCCCAGTTTATTG
This sequence comes from Ctenodactylus gundi, assembly GCA_004027205.1. Lineage (NCBI taxonomy): Eukaryota > Metazoa > Chordata > Mammalia > Rodentia > Ctenodactylidae > Ctenodactylus > Ctenodactylus gundi. The sequence continues at coordinate 239,107 of PVKB01002694.1, read as the reverse complement.
TCACAGCTAAGTGGCTAATTACTGCTGGAAATGGGGCCATGCACTCTCATCGGATCCAGGTCTCTCCCTGTTCCCTCATTCCCTGATAGGGTGCCCAAGGGCACTGGCTGCTCCCATACTGTCCACGGAGGCTGGTGCTCTGAACAGAGGGGTACTCAGGAGCTCTGGGGCAGGGCAACCAGGTTACCCACTGGGCTAGTGCTGCCTACCCAGCTGCTCTGCCTCTCCCGCCTGACTTGGAAAAGGGGCAGGGCCTGCCTGCCTTGATAGGGGTATGAGACCCAATTCTGCATTTCTTGGGATTTAACTCCCGGTTCAAGGAAGGAGCAGAGGCCTTATGGGGCTGACAAGAGCAGCCTTGCTATGTGTGGGTGGAGGAGAGGGCCAAGGGATGGGCAGAGATGAGGAAACCCAGTCAGGAGGCCGAGGCTGTGGGATCTTCTGAAATAACACAGCTGTAGATATAAGCCAGATGAGTGGACTTGGCCTGCTGGCCGCTGACCTGCCTCTCTCTCCTACAGTATGTGGTCATCCCCACCCGACGGGCCACCGCTGTGGCCTTACAAAGTTTCACCTCCCACCTGCTGGGTGATGCGGGGAGCCCCTACCTCATTGGCTTTGTGAGTGGCTGGGAATGGGGCAGGGTGGTGATCTGGGCTGGGCAGTGGGGGAGTGGGGCTTCAGGAGGTGACCATGCCCTGACGCCTACCCCCAATCCTCACAGATCTCGGACCTGATCCGCCAGAGCACGACTGATTCCCCCCTCTGGGAGTTCTTGAGCCTGGGCTATGCCCTCATGCTCTGCCCCTTCGTCGTGGTCCTGGGTGGCATGTTCTTCCTCGCCACTGCTCTCTTCTTCCTCAGTGACCGGGCCAAAGCTGAGCAGCAGTGAGTGGGAAGGACCGGGCTTGCAGCTTAGGCTGGGAAGCAGGGACTGACAGCTGCCTGTGGAGCACTGCAGCGGTGGGAGAACGCAATAGCCTTCTTTTTACTAGGGGATGGGGTGGGTAACCTGCTACTGGGCCTAGCCCCACCCCCTCAATCAGCCCCAAGCCTTCTTGCCACAAGCCCAGTTCATGGTGGCCAGTGCTGGCAGGTGACAGGTCTCACATGATAAGAAATCTTTCTCTGGAGCTAAGGGTTTCAGAGCTGGGCCCCTCAGTTACCTTTCCTTTCATTTTCTGACTTTTCTCTTTACTCTCTCTTTCTTCTCTCCCACCTCTGGGCTCTCCCAACTCCCCCTGGGGCTGACGAGGTCCCTGCCCATCACCTCCGGTCAGCCAGCCCCCGCGATGCGATATACCAGAGCCGTGCCTGGGCCCAGCCCCCGCTGATGAGCCACCCTGACCCTCGCCCGTCTCTCCCCCAGGGTGAACCAGCTGGTGCTGCCGCCCCCATCTGTGAAGGTCTGAGGTGGTGAGTGCAGGCCAGGGAAGCTCCAGGGCAAAGGAAACGGAATTAGAGGACAGGGGGACTCATCTGTCCAATTGGGCTCATCCCCGACTCCTCAAATGCTGCCTAAATTCACTGGCGAGCTATACGACGGAGAGTGGACTTTGTCCAGCAAGTCAGCTTCCCCTTCCTTAGAGGGCTCTGCACTGGTCAAGGCTGGGACAGGCCAGAACTCCCCTCTGGCCAGACTCTTTCCTCCTAAGTCCTAGCAGTGCCAGGGCTCATCTCATCCCATGACTTTCTTCAGGGCCTGGCCTCTCTGGAGGCTGCAGCTTCCCAGCAGTGCTCCAAGACCAGGGTCACAGCTTCAGAGCCCCGAACAAGTCTGCTTCCCCAAACAGCAGGGAAAACAGAGGGAAACCTTGGAATGGGAGCCCCCAAATTCTGACCGGACTCCCTTCTCCTTGCAGGTGCCACCGGGATAATAGAGAACCTTTGCTCTCACCTAGTCTGCAAGGTGTCCTAAGACATCTTGGACCTGCAGAGCTGTCCCAAAGCTTCTCGTGTGACCCACAGCTGGGTACTCACCCTCTCTGGCCTGTGACTGCTGAGTGGCCCTGGTTCCAAAAAGCTGAGTCCTCAAGTAGCCGGAGAGGCTGTGTGTGTTGCAGCCATGAGGTTGGACAGTTCCTCAGCCCCGGCTTTGGGCTACAGAGCCCTTGGGGACAAGCAAGAAGACAGCGCCAAGTAGATCCATCAGGAGAGCTCGGCCTGCCACCAGCTTATGTGATCTTGGGCAAGTCCCAGCACTCCCTTGGTCATGGGGTCAGGGGGATGGACTTTCCCACACAATACGCTGGGCAAAGCACTATCTATAGCTTTGAAGATCCAGCAGACCCTGGACTAGACAGAGAAGAGATGGCCCAGGCCTCAGGGCCACAGTTCAGATTATGAGGGCCTGTGAAGGGACTGGGGCACAGGGACCACTAAGCCTAACTAAGCCTGACCTTGGGAAACATCAGACTCAGCCTGGCATGTGGGTGCTTCCTAACGCGGTCTGGTCACTCTGGAGGACATTGTCTGTGTTGTCCTGGATGGCTCACCACTTGGACATTTTCTAGGTGGAAACCATCCCTTCCCAAGGAGCTGGCATCACCAGGCGTGAAGGTCTTGGTGGTAGTCATACACTGCTAGTGCCCCAGGCTTGAGAGAACTGGGCGCTGGACACCAGCCCATTTCCACAGGGCACCTTACTGACCTCCCAGCAGCTCCCTCCCTCCCCCATGCTGGGATGAGGCTTTTCCAGGGAACCATTCCCAGAACCTATGGGGCAGCAGCCAGGCCTCTGGCTGCCGAAGGAAGCAGCTTTCCACTTAGCTTCCTGCCCCAGGGGATGAGCTTGGAGGCTGACGCCCATCCAGAGACCAAAGCCCCCAGCCACCAGCTGTGGCTCTCATGCAGACACTCTGACAGCCTCAGCTGATTCTGGGGGGTCAGGCCTCCCACCAATCTCTGATCATCCCACTCCCACCTGCACACAGCCCCTTCCCCTCGCAGCCACACAGAGGTGCAGGTATCACCTACATACCAGCTCCCTTGGGGGAACTTACACCCACTGCGCTCCATTCCTCGCACATCTGCTGCAATCATGGTCACAGGGACCCCAGAAGGCAGCTGGACAGTACGCCCTTAGGCTCTGATTGGCTGTGGCTTCAGTGGCGTTTTAGCTAGTGGAATACTTATCCCACCAGGCTCTGGGGCACTGTGAGGGCCAGACAAGGGAGTGGGGGTGGTATCCCCAAAGATCCACCTGGCCTCCACCCCACTCAGCCTCAGCTGGGGCCCCAGCAATGTTTTCTTGTTGTACAAGAACCAGGTCCAAGTGTTGCCTCCTCTTCCTTCCGGAAGCCAAACTGCTCCTTTATTTTTTAGAGCTGCTGTTTGTGAATCTGAGTCTTGAGAGAAGCCAAATATATTCCTCTTGTAAATGGAAGAAATAAACCTATTTAAATCATGTCCTGGTGCTTCCTGGAGCAAAACAGCCTGGGGAGGGGGCCGGGGTGCATTCAAGAAGTGGCGATACCTGCGCCGCCCCGCCTGAATCTGACTCACTCACCCTGAGAGCTGAGATCCCATCCCAGAGCCAGGGGCCTGCTCACCTGGGACTTTGGGGAATCCACTCAGCCCCTACTTGCTGCAGTGGGACTATGGCAGGCAGGCCGGCAACAAAGGCACTTCCAGAGCCAGAAGCAGCTCTTAGGCTTGTTTATTAAAAATTATGGTGAAAAAAATAGGAGTCTCTAGGGTTGCTGAAGGCGAGGCAGGGCAGGCCTGCACTCACGGGGTTCTCCCCTTCTTCTGCAGTGCCTTCTTCTTCTTCACCCCACTCTGGAACAGACTAGGGCTCTTGACCAAAGACAGCCTTGCCTTCTTCCGTGGCAGGGCCGACTGTGGGGACTTGCCTGAGATTCCCTTCTTAGAAAGAGCTTTCTGATGCTTCCTGCTTACGGACTCTGCGGGGGACACGGGTGTGGCTCCATTCTCCTGTGACAGCTTACTATTCTTTTGCAGCTTTGGGATTCTGGCAGGGGTGCTGGGGCTCAGGGTGGGGGTATCAGGGGTTGGGCTCTTGGTGGTAGATGTCCCATTCACCCGGGACTGGGCTGGAACCTTGGCCTTCATCCTTTTCCTCTTCTTGCCTGTACTAGGGGGCTGATCCCCACTGGTGACTGGAGAAGTAACCTCCTCTGGCATGGAACTCTCTGGTGTGGCATCCACTGACTTGCGTTTCTTACGTTTCTTGGTCTCTGGCAAGAATCCTTTTTTCTTTCTCTTCATGCTAATGGGGTTCTCAATGGCACTGGGTTCTTCCTTAGGAACTTTCTTCTCCAACTTGGGGCGCCTGGGAGAAAGTGAAGTGTATCTGGTGAGGGCAGAAGGCACCTTCACCTCGTGGTCCAGTGGACCCATCACTTCCACATCTGAGCCCGCAAACCGCAGTATGCACAACAGTGGTAAAGGGTGCTTCCAGCCCCCTCCCAAGGTATGGCCCTCCTCCCAGAACCTACTGGACTCCCAGCATCTTCATGGCCTGCCAATAGAGGCCATAGAGGCGGCCCGAGCCGGCTGAGTGCTCCCCCTGCTGTAGGATCGGCTGCTGACCTCGCAGCACACCCAGGACAGTAGTCAGGTCGACGGTCAGCTTCTGCAGAAGAAGTAAGGCTGGGGCCGCAGTGGTGACGGCAGGCGGGCCTTTCCCAGACCCTGGGCTCCGGCATTCTCTGCCTTGCCCAGGTGAAACATCTCAGCAGCCCCTGCCTTCTCCTGGGCCCTCAGTCACCCTCGCCTGTCAAGCACCAATCCCTTCCCACAGACAGAGGTCTCTCTCTGCTTCCTTACCTCCTCCCAGTCCTCCTGCAGGGCTCTGGCCACCCCCTGACAGCACTGTTCAGTATCGCTGGGGTTGCGAAAGTCCTTCCCATCACTCACTCTCCTTGCTGCCTCGTACCGAGTGGGCTATCTCTAAAACTGCGGCTTGCCTCCGCCTGCTCCTCACAGGTTGCTGCTGCCACCTTCTCCCCTCAGCACGAATCAAAGCCCAAGCCTGCCCCCTCTCTGGCTAGGCATGAGGACCTAGGTGCCTACCTCCGGGTGCCTCCTCTCCCCTTCCCCGCTTGCCATGGCTCGCGGCACCTCACGCCCTCCGGCTTCTGATGTCATCATCCTGCCCTGCTCTCTTGCTCCAGGCTTGAACAACTGACCTCCCTCTCCGTTGCTGTGTGCCCGGAATCTTTTCCACCTCTCCCTCCTCCTCCTCCCACAGTGTCCTGTCTCCCCAACCCTCACTCAGCTTTCTTACTGGAGCCTGGTAACACACTCTCATCCCTGCCATGCCCGACACAGGTGCCATGCTAATACCTAAGCTGATCACATTCATCCATTGCGTGGAAAAAAATAAGCACATAAACAGCTGGGAGTCTCCACCTTGGCACCCAGAACTTTCCCCACATAGCTCCCTGGCCTCACAGATAGCCCCGCTGTTGACCTCCACCCAGGCCCAGAAGCCCCAGCTCTCACAGGAAGGTGCCGCCTAGGACCTTCTCACTGGCCACCTCCTTGCAGGCCCAGGTCTGCGGGCTGCTGCCGTACCTCGTGGTTGATCGCCTTGAGCAGAGTGTTGAGCAGCTCCAGGGAGGACAGCTCCTTCTGGTGTTCTGACTTGCTCTGTGTCTCCCCTAGCTTGCGCAGGTTCTAGGGTTGAGGACCAGGCTGAGAATGTGGAGGCAGGGCTGCCCGAGGTCTCTGCTTCCCGCCCACAGGAACAAAGCCCAGAGCACTATGTTCCTCAGCTCCTCCCTGGAAGGAGATGCAGGGCCCTGAAGAGCTGGGAAGTGGAAGCTCTAGACCTTACCTCAGTGACCTTCACCAGGACTTGACCAATCAGCTCCTCCCATTCAGGGTCCTCAAAACACACTCTCAGCTCCCGTGCTGCCAGGGTCTTCTGGAGCAGCAGACAAGCCTGGGCCTGTGGTAAGAACACAGTTAACAGGAGCCCTGGCATTTCACAGTAAGCCTCACGGAGAGCAAGATGCCTGATAAGCCCATGGCAACTCTCTATGCAGGACGTGAGGGCTGCCCACTGTTCTGGGCCCTGAGGCCATCCACTCCTGTCCCTTCCTGTGTAGGTGGAGAACACTAAGGCCTGGGCAAGTTCCTGGCCCTCTTACTACCGTAGTGCCATACATATCCCTCCCATGTGTCCAGCAGCCGGGACCCCAAGCAGGCATGAAGCTGGGCTCCTAGAGGACTGAGGGAAGTGGTGACAGCTGCAGACAGCAGAGTTAAATGGGTGATGCAGGTAAGCCCTAGTGGGACCTAGACAGGTCCTTACCTGGTGGCGGGGCCGTGTAGGGCCAGCCATGTGTTGGATCAAGACAGGGATCAGGCTCTTACAGATCACCTGCAAGGGAACGGCAGGAGGCCATTAAGCAAGGTCTGGGCTGGACAGGGGGCTTGGGGGCAGGGCAGACCCTGACACTCACCGGGTACCTGGAGAAGAGGCTGAGGAACATGGGAACAGTGAGGGGGCTGTTGCGCTTGGTCAGGAAGGCGCTCAGTGCAGCTGAGTACACCGGGGTTACGAGGTCCAAGTCCAGGCAGGCAGCAGTCTGGGCCAGGAGAGAAAGCTGCCGTTAAGTCTGGGAGCTGAGCCTAGGCTGCAGCTGTGACATACTCATATGGCACACGGTCATTCGGGCTGAGCCTGGCTCCTTCTGCAACCTTCAGGGAGCAGGCCCTACTCACCCGAGGGCCTGTGGCCTTGGGGCTGCTGTCAGTGCCAGCCTGCTGCTGCTGACTCTCAAGCATGTGCTTCTTGGTGGCATTGCCCTTCAGGACGCGCAGCAAGTAGAGAGAGGCATTGAAGTAGTAGAGGGCGACCGAGGAGTCAGGCTGCTGGCCAGCCTGCCGCACCAGCCGCTCCACCTGGGCATGCAGGGCTGCTGAGCAATGGGCCACATCGTGGCAGTAGTGCCGGGCGCGGCACAGGTGGTGCCTGGGGGTAGAAAGGGCTGTGTTGATCAGAGCATTCTCCTGTCAGCTCTCTGACGAGCAGAGCCAACCCAGAGGAGGTTCCCAATCCCATGGCACAGAGAACCTCAGAAAGACTTGACCAAGGTCCCGTGGATGTGCTGAGGCAGTGAGGCAAAGGGGAGATGGCTCTATGGGTGGGGAGTGCCAGGGGACAAACACTCCTTCTCGTGTCCCCTCTACCCTCTGGATCCATCTAACCCCAAGGACCTCTGTAAAGTGGTCTACGTACTCAGAACACTAAGAGGCTCCACAGGGCTGGAGGACAGTGTAGAAATGGGTAGGGGGAACCTGACAAACCAGACACTTAAGCAGGTGGCGAAACTGAGCAAGTGTGACCTGGACTGACACGGAGTCATGCTAGGGTAGTCCCAACTCTCTGCTGCATACCATGTGGCTCAGGTCTCTAGGCCTGTGCCTCCCACAGCACCTGAGTTCTACAAGGCAAGTCTGTGGTACAAGCCCTGCCTCTCTCTGTATGACACAGTACAGGTCGACCCAAAACATCTCCAACCCAGATTTTCCAGCTGCAGCTACTGTAACCAGCTCTTAGACACTTCCTCTCCCCTCTGCCCCAGCTGATAACAGCCACCCATCCTGTAGTACCTAAGATAAGGTGTGCGCACCACAGCAATGCTCACCCCCACTGGTGTCAGGTAACGGGTTAGACTGCCCAACTGTTAGGACGCTGAGGGTAGGGAGGACACCAGGGGACCTGAGTACCCGAGCTTGAGGGCACAGGTGGCATAAAGTGGTAGGAAAACTGAAAGGATGAATCACAGACAGCGCATCCTTTACTAAGTGGCATGTCTGGAGCCCCGGGCCTGGGCTTGAGTCTCGGCTGAGCCTGGTCGGGCCTGCCGCTGCACCTGGCTGCTCACATGAAGATGCGGGCCGTCTTGTGCAGAAGGTCTTGCTCCTGCTTGCTGTTGCCGCTGCTGCTACGCATGCTGCGCCGGATGATGCTGAGCAGTGGCTCGAGTAGCTCCAGGATCAAGGGGCTTTCAGGCTGCTTGGTCACCAGCACCTCGATCAGGTCCAGCACCTGCAGCCAAGGGGCAGTGGGTCAGCCTGTGCAGGAATGCGTGCGAGAGAGGGGACAGGCGGGACTCCAGCTGGTGTGCACGCTCACTCGGATCTGGAAGTCCCGCCGCAGTGTCTTCTCCTTCTGCAGCTTATTCTTCTCATCGCGCCGGGCCTGGATGCGCAGCTTCTGCTCAGCGAAGAGGTTCGCAAGGCTCTGGTCCAGGGCCATCATGGCCTCATCGCTCAGCTCCTCCTCATCCTCCTCGCTGTCCACACCACCCTGAGGGGCAGAGGCCCAGCCATTACCCTGGCCTTGGAAGCTCAAAAAGAGACACAAGTCTTCCCCTGACTCTTGCTCACCAGTGCCTTCCCGGCCTGCAGCACCTCCATGAGCTGCTGGCGGAAGCCGGGGTCCACATCTCCATCTCGTTGCTCCTCCTCGCTGTCCTCCTCCTCACTATCTGCTTCGCTCTCGGAGTTTTTGCAGTCTCCGCTGTCTGAGTCCTCGTCCTGGGGACAGAGGTGGTAGTGGTGGTGGGGTGCCATGTCTCCCCACTGCCACACGTCTGCAGTCACCCCTCTGCTGGCCAGTACCTCAGCATCCTTCAGTTCCTTCTCATCCAAATCGTCAGTGACCATTACGTTGTCATCCTCATCCTGGCTCGACTCAGGGTTCAGCACCTAGGATTCCCAGGTTACTGACTCAGTTAGTTGGTGCCCTACCCCTAACCCTCCTCCTGGGGTCCTCTCGGCAGCCTCCCTGACCAGATCCTGCCCAATCTTTGCCAAAGAGGGTTCCATCTCAGGGAAAAGACTGGGAGCACTGGCTTTTCCTCAACAACCCCGAGGATGCCTGGAAAAGGGTGATAACAGCAGTAGTTTGAGTGGGGCCCCGCAGGAGACCACGGGAACAATGCAGCACATTCAGTGTAGCCCCAGACTCACTAAGCCCCACCTCAGGTCCCACTTCTCCCACAACCCAACTCACGTCCAGGATTAGCTGCAGGGCACGTGGGGTAAGGTGGGAGCAGATGTGGCCAAAGACACTCCGGGCTACCTGGCGCATAAGGTTGCTGGACTGGGCCAACAGAGACAGCAGAATCTCTACCATTACCTCCACCCATGGTGGCTCCTGGGAATCTGTAAGCAGAGAAAGGACTGAGGCCAAGCAGGGCTGTGCTGGGTCCCCCTTGCTCTTGAGGACATGCCCTTCCCACCCACCCTCAAGGGCAATGACCCACTGATGGCCTTAGAACGGGCGCGGCGGGTCTTCTCCCCCATGCTCTTCCTGATGCAGGTCTGGACGTCGCCTAGGAGGTCACAGCTCTCTGTGGGGGACTGTTGGCAGGGCAGGAGAAAAATCAGGGGCCAGGCCAAGTGGGAGTCACTGGTAACAAAGGCCTGAACACTGTGGCCACTACCATGCCCTGGCTAGTCACCCTCATCATACAAAACAGAAAACCTGAGGGTAGCCCATGAGCTAATAGCTTTTTAACATGTCACAGGCAATCATAGGATCTGATCCCTCAAGGGGCACGGAGCCCACCTTCCACATCAGCACTCAGAAAGTTAGTCTGGCAGGGTCACGTGCAGCCCAGCAGGCCTTAGCCTCTCACTGTACAATTCCAGATTATCCCTCCCACAACTGGTTTGGCATTAGATTTGAAGATTTTAAGTTTTACTTAATTTGATTAAGTCAAATATGAATCTATTTTGCATGCGATGAAAATGGGTCTTGGGAGTCAGGGAGGTGTGTGTGGTGGGGAGACATTCTGATCCCTGGGCTGTGGCTGCTGGTCTCCATCCAGCTCCCTGGCTGTGTGAGTGAGCAAGTGCCTGACTTTCTCTAAGTTGTATCTTTTCCCTAAGGGCCTGGCACACCTTGAACTGCAGCTTCTTCTGCCAGAGTTCATCAGAAATCCCAAGGGCTGGGGCAGCCTACTCAGATGTTCAAAAGTCACTGGGGCCTGATGCCAAGTATCAGAAGCAAAAGCCACAGCCACGTGCCAAGAAAGGAATCAATGAAGGACCTGCCTACTTAGGTCACTAAGACTGAAGCTGCCCTATTAAATGTCCCGGGCACCCCAAGGGGAACACCTCCAAAGAAGTCAGGGTTCAGGGCCAAGGGGAAACCACAAGGGTCAAAAGTGCTGGCACTGACTTCAAACATAGCCACAGCTTCTTGTTTGAAAGGGAGAGAGCACAATTCTAGAGTAGCTATTACTAGAAGGTGCTTGAATTAAGAATGTGGTATTGTGTGACATCCAACACTTGGTTCAACCTGTGCTGGGATCCACAGAGAGGAAACCACTACCCTCAGCTACTGCCACCACTTCTAGGCACTTCTCAGGGAGGGGTGCGATGACAGCTAAGTATAAAAACCTGAGTCCCATTTCTAACTGACTCCCCAGGGACAGACCTCCATGGATGTTGAGTCTGCCGTCCTTCCAGGGAGGTACTTCCTCCCCACACCCATCCCCTCTGGTGAGTAAAGCCCACCTGAAGTCTTACAGGATGGTTTGAGCACCAGCCACTAGCCGTGTGGCACGGGGAAAGTTGCCCTGCTTGTTTCCCTGCAGAACGCGGGGTGGTGTCTGCCCCAAAGGTTTGGGTGCTGTAAGAGATCCTGCAGGGAACGCTTAGATTGCTGGCTGGTGCCTGGTTAAGTGAACTGAGTAATTTTTTTCCTTGAGTTATAACTTTTGCAAGACAGACTAGAAAGCCCAACTTTAACAACTACAGAGCATTCCCTGGCTTTCAAGCCTCTCGGCAGAGGGCGTATTAACCAGGATTCCAGGTTCCTACGCTGCTCCTTCCTGGGCCATCTTACCTTGAAGAGGTAGATGCCCACCAGGAGCAGCAGGTGCTGGAACGCTGTGGCCTTAGCCTCTGAGGAGTGAGCCTCCAGTTCCTTCAAAGTCTCTAGCATCCTAGGATGAGATGGGCATATTTGCAGGCCACCACAGCCAGCCATCCCACGTGTCCCACCCATCCCCTGAAGTCCCATGCCTCACTGGTCCCAGGCTTGGCGCTGCGGAGCCGTAAAGGGTGTGACAGCAGCCACGTTGCGGCTGTGGTTCAACAGCATGTCTCCCAACTGCACAAGGCGGTGTGTCCAGGACTGCCCGCCCTGGACTTGCTCTGTTGTCTGCCTGAACTTAGTGCTGAGGGTCTGCAGCAGACTGGAAAAGGAGGAGCTGGGGTCACAGGACTGTACAGTTGAAAATGGCCCCTCCCTCTACCACCGCAGTGCTTGGTCCTCAAGTCTACTGTGCGTATGCTGTTGCTTCCAGGTTAGCAGCACAAGAGGGAGCATGTGTCCCCTAAGGCCACCTTCCCACCCTAGACTTCTCCCAGGCTGTCCAAGCCCACCTGAAGAAGGCACCAGTGACGAACTCTCGGGTCCGATTGTCCATGGGGAAGGAGAACTGCTGCTTGGTCTCTGGGATCAGGCCTGTAGGCTTCTTTGTCTTAAAGAATGAGTGGAAAAAACAAAACCTGGAAGAGAACCAGCACTGCATCACCTTGCGCCACTCGTTCCAACAGGTCGTCCTATCTGGTGGCACCGTATAGGGTTTGCCAGAGGAAGGAGGGTCCTCACGGCCTGACGGTGCCAGGCTGGAAGCAGCCAAATGACTGGAAGTGGCAACTTCTCTGTTCTTGAACCCAAGTCAATACCATGTGGCTTGAGCTGCGGAGCAGAAGCAGAGCACCTCTCTGGGGGCCAAACAGATGGGAGGTTGTGTGGCCAAGTCACACTCTGGCTCCCACAAACATGCAGCCAGTGAGGGGCCTTTTGCGATTGTGCAAAGGACGACACAAATGCCCGGCCCCTAGCACACACAGGCAAGGGAGAGGCAAAACAAATGGCTTCCCTGATACCATGGATGTGTAAGACCTATAGGGTTTGTACAGCAGATCTGAGCCTTGGAAGCCCCAATACCCCATACTTCTTGGGCCCCTCCCTTTCACAGGATCCTAAAGACAACCCCCAAATTCCTTCGTAACTACTCTGTACTGACAACTCAACCAAAAGGCTTCTAGCTCCAAGGCGGCCCACCTGAGGACCAGGCAAGGAGGCCCATTCCCTGGCCAATAGTGGGGCTTGAGCACATCTCGCACCTGGCCACCCGCTCGACCAAGGACTCCTCCTTCTCCAGATGCGACTGGTCCACAATGCTGACCAGGCGGTGGATGATCCACTTCCGTAGCCGGAACACAGCTCGCTCAGGCCTGAGGAGCACAGATCAAGGTCACAAAAGACGTTTAGAGATGACAAAAACTAGGTAATCCTTTGTCTCTTCTTGACTGGAGGCTGAGATTTCCTACCCTGAATACCAGCATGAAAGGCTGAGGCCATCTTCCTGTGTGTGTGTGTACTGGAAAGCCAACACATGGCTTTCACATTAATCAACATCCCCAGGCCACTTGTTATTTCTGATTTTGAGACAGTGCCTCGCTAAGTCACTACACTAACCTGGGCTGGGCTTGAATTGGGATCCTCTTGCCTCAGGATCCCAGAATGCTTGGACTATGACCTGCACCTCTAAGCCCAACTAGCTGAGACCATTTTTAAAAGCTAATCACTTCCTTTCTGAAGTTTCGAGACACAATCCTCTAGGAGGGAGAATCCAGATCTGCAGGTCCCTGAATCTGGAGCTCCTTGGCCCCTGGGCTACTCACACATGGAGTGAAACCTCCTGGGCTCTCTTCTGGTTGGTGGTGCTGAAGTCAATCAAAGAGTCCAAGCTGGGCTGGAGAAACATGTCCTGCAGCCAGGTCACATAGTCCTGCAGGGCCTGGGGACTTAGGAACCGAGTGACACGCCAGAAGGTAGGCATGACGGGGAGACCTTGGTTGGTGATGGATGAGAAGGCCACCACAACAGCCAGCTGCCGTTCAGGGTTATCCTGGCATCCCTCCAGAAAGGTGCCCACGTAATCAGTCATCTCTGGGGCAATCTTGAACTGTTTAGAGGTCTGCAAGAGTCAGGCAAAAGCTGAAGTCACCAACCCAGGGAGTGACCAGCCACAGCAGCCTCGTCCGTTGTAGATTATACCCACGCCTGAAGCCACCCTCCTTTTCACACAGCTGGGTCAAACTTGAACTTCCTACGGCTCCCTGTCACCCCGCAGCTGCTGCCTGGGCATCAAGGTGTCCCTGTGGACGACCTCTCCAGTTCTTCTATCTCCAGTCCCAGGAAACACCTGCTGCCTCACTGGAGGTGACAGCAGGTTGCGTTCCTGGCTTGATGCAGCATGGAGTGGTACTTAAGAGCCCAGCTTGACCTGGGTTCAAGTTCTGCAGTGCCAAGTCCAAGCAGTGTCATCCTAGGACTCAAAAGCCACCCGTTTCCTATGCCTGCTATGGGCCAAGCTTGGTACCACGTTTTCTCGTGGCAACTTGTTCAGTCTTCACGAAAAACCCGTTGCACTGGGCCCTGCCATCAGTTTTGTGGATGAAATGGACTAGAGTGAATGGCAAACATTTGCTGTGTCCCCAACACAACTGTGCTCAACACACAGGGGATCAAGCACTGCAGTCCCAATAGGGAAGCAAGGCCACCCCACCAGCTACATCTGCTTGAGCGGCACTGAGCACAGAAGGTCTTGAACTTGCCCAACTTCCTCCAGAGGACGGGGACCCAGGTCCCAGATTCTGCCCCCGCTGTCTTGGCAGGAAGGGCTGGCTATCTGGCCCACTTGGGCAGGGTTCAGTGTGTGATGCCCACCTTAGCAGTGATCATGTGCTCCCCAAAATGACGGCCTAGGTCTCCCCACATCACCAGCCGCAGTTGCTCCTTTGATAGCAGTGACAGGGCTGCACCCAGCAGGCGGAAGCACAGGAAGCTACGGGGGCACAGGAGAGCCCGGGTCAGGTTCCCACTCCCCTGGGATGTCCCCTGGACAGATCTCATTCAGACTGGGGTGGGGGTGGTAAGAGCCGTGCACACCTGGCTGGCCAGGAAGGCTTCTTCAGGAGTCCTTCCTCCACAACTTCCTTCCAGAACCGCGGGAACTTGTCTTCCTTAAGCGCCAGACGGAGTAGGTCCAGGGCTACACTGGGTAGCTCGTGCTCTTTCTTTACAGAGGTGGCTGCCATCTTCAGCACATTCACCAGTCTGGGGGGGGGGGGGGCAGGCAGGACTCAGTGAATGACGCCTAGAAGACAAGGGTGCGGGACACGGCCCTGGGGGAGCTTACGACCCACCACTTCCCTCATACTTGGGAATATTCTCATCTGAGAATAAGTCAACGGATCCCATCAATGACTCGAGCTTTGCTGGCACTTTCTGCTGAGCCAAGAGGAAGAGCTCCAGGTGCTTCGGAGAGCTGAGGACTACACACAAGTCAGCCTTGAGGACCTTTGGCAGGATCTCTTCGAACATGGTTTCTGGGACCTGGTAGAGAGGTGTCAGGTTGAGGGAGAGAGGCCCCTCCCCTTCAGATTTTTCCCTTTGTGAGGTGAGCCCTCTAGGCCCTGTTCTATAAGCCAGGTTTCTAGCTCAGTGTTGAGGTGGGACAGCCACAACCCACCTTGGTGGGCCCTAGAATAATCATTAGTTATTTGCTTAAAAATCAAAAATAAAACCCACCTGGAAGGTAGTTTTTAACAAGCCCCTCAATGATGTTAATTGACTTGGGGCTACACTTCTAATTTCCTTTTTTCATTTCTTGAGAACAAACCAATTTCTTATTTTGGAAGCTGTTAAGTGTAGAGCTGAAATTTGAGTTCAGGTCTCCCACCTTTGAGACCAAGAATAGAAAGGCCCAGCTCAGGACACGTCAGGCCATGTTTTTTATTATTTTTCTTTTTTAGTTTGTGGTAAACAGTTCTAGATGCAAGCTCACTTCAGTTTCCCAGGTAGAGCAAGGAAGGACCACAAAGAACCAGTCTTGGCCAAAATAACAATGGCAGACACATTTAATACATTTCCTGTGTGACCAACACTGTCTGATATCTGCAGTGTCCAACACAAAAGCCACAAGCCACGTGGGGATACTGAGCACTTCAAATGTGTCTAACCTGAACACAGGTGCAAGTATAAAACATGGGAGGAATCTCAGGGATTTAACAAGACAAAAGAAATGCAACCTATTCAATTTTTATACCAATTGCACGTCTAAATGATAGCACTTTAGAGTTCTACATTAAGTAAAATGTTACTAACTCTGCCTGCTTCTTTTCACCTTTACAGTTGTATGAGGCAGTGCTCCCTTGGCGTTCTCATACACTAACCCGAATCTTTCTAATGTTTCCACAATAGGCAGCACAGCCCGTGACCCTGTGGCGGTCAGCCCATACCTCAGAGAGGATATCCACCAGGGCCTTCATGGGCTGCCCCTGCAGGTGGTTGTAGTGCTGTGCCAGGGCTTGCAGCAGCTTCACCGACTTCATCAGGGCCTTCTGATCCTGGTATCCACAGAGAGAAGCCATAAACGGAACATGTTATGCCCCATCCCCAATGCCAGTCCACATGACCTTGTACCTTCAGAGCTCTTACCTTCACCAGTCGGCCAGACTGGAACAGGGCTAGCACTCCAAACAGGTTTGCAAAGAGAGCCGGTCGCATTGTTGCCTAGAAAAGGCCTCCAGGCAGTGAGAAGAGCCCTAGTATCCCCTACTCCCCATCCTTCCGACCCCGGCGGCCACGCTCACCTTTTTCATCGTATGCAGCTCATATTTTTCTTGTATCTGCTGCAGGATGCTGCACAAGGGGATGTCTTCAAAAGACTGCAACAGCTGCCAAGAATCAAGGAAGATAAGGGCTCAGGGTAGTGACCCAGCTACATGCTACTGAATCTTCAACCAAAGTCCCCCTTCCCCTTTGTGGTACAGAGGTACAGATTACCCCTGGTAGTCCTGAGCTACACCTCTAGTCCGTTTTATTTTTGAGGTGGGGTCTTGCTAAACTGCCCAGATTGTGTCAGAACTTGAGATTCTTCTGCCTCAGCCTCCCCAAAGGCTATGATATGGCACCAATAGGCTTTAACTTCTTCTTCCTTCAACTTTTCCTCAGAAGCCCTAGGCTTCTTCCACTCGAAAGGCAGCTGTGAAGCTGGCCCTACCCCCTCAGAGAAGGGCTGAGAATGGGACACTACTGCTCAAATGGAACACCACAGAATCTTGTGCCCCTGCCCCAACCCCACCCTGGCTTCAGCAGGTATCTCTTGTGCCCCCTAGATGCGCTCAGCTGTACTTCCCAGAGAGCCTACTCTCGCCTCAAAGCCTGAGCTCCCTCTCGGCTTATCCAAAAGAATTGAGTCTTTACTGCTGTTTACTGTGCAAGTTCCTCAGGGTGGCCTATAGCTGAGTGAGTTCCCTTGCTCAGGGAGCGCTCTAGGTTTTGAAGGAGCCCACCATAAAGTGCACTCCTCCCATGAACTGCATCTACAAGGGATGTCAACTCATGCATCGAAAACTTGCTCAAGCTCCCACTTCACCTCCCGTGATTTCTTGGCACACAGGCTCACTCACAAACTTTCTCACACTACCGCCTTTGGAGGGATGCCTCCCAACAGCTCAGACTTCTCCTCCTGGCCCGCCCCCTCCCGCTCCACCACGCCGCCAAGCACAGCTGGGCCAGCCAGGAGTTCCGTCTCACCTGTGCCAGGGCCAGACTGTAGCACGGCCGAGCGGCTTCTCGCCCGACTCCCAGCCCAGTGATTAAACGCTTCAAGGCATATTTCATCTCGGATCCCTGCGGACCAAAGAATATTCCTCAATTTTGAACAGTGCTTTAAAGGCCCGCCCTCGCCCTCCTTGGCACCCAGTGTCGCGAGCGCGCGCCCCTGTCCCAATTCCCGGGCCAACCGCCGCTTCTCGCAGGGATCTCCCAGGCCCCGCCACCCTACCTCGGGCCTTGCGCGTAAGTACTCCAGCAGCTTTTCCGTGGCCTCCAGCCGCGTCTGCTGCTGCGGCTTCGCAATATCCCAGAAGAAGTCCAAGAATTCGCGGCTGTGCTCCAGCAGGCCATGGCGGTCGGCAGGCGTCGGCCCCCCAGGAGGAGCAGGCTTGGCAACTTCAGGACCCTGCATCTCCGCCATGCTGCGTGAAACACGTGGGCTCAGAAGCCACCTCTTCCGGGTCAGGCCCCGGCGCATGCGCACCGTGTGGGGCCTTCTGGGGCGGGGCCAGGGAATTCACGCCCTTCCGCCCTCGCCCGTGCGCGGAGAGCCCGCCCTCAGATCGTCTCTGCGCAGCCTTAGCCGGCGGCGGAAATGAAGCAGTGTAAGGAGAAGGCTGATGAACAATTAGCCAAATACTTTTTAAAAGATTATGGGGTCGAGGGCGTAGCCCAGAGGCTAAAGCTCTAGCGCCTAAAGCGCTTGTCTAGCAAATTTAAGGCCAGAGCCACATGGCCTGGGCGTGGTGATACGCGCCTGGACAATCCCGTAATCCCAGCCCTGGCGAGGCTGAGGCAAGGAGAATTGGGAGGTGGTTCCAGGCCAGCTTGACATATATATGAGGGAGCTACTTATTTATTTATTGAGACAGGGTCACTGTATAGTCCAGGCTGCTGCCGAACTCACTGTGTAGCCCAGGCTGGCTTCAGACTCCTGACAGTTCTGCCTCAGCCTCCTGAGTTGCTGAGATTACAGACGTGTGCCACCACACCTGGTTGGCTTTTTAATTTTGAAAGGCAGAATGCATCATCTGTTAAAAAAAACCTTGCTAATTAAAAAGAAAATTCAATAGGTTCTATTAACCTGGTTGCGGGGCGGGGGGGTGGGGGGGGTTCACCGAAGCGGGAGGTGACTAGAAGGACCCGTTTTCCCCATAGGGCAGACATCTAAGAGTAAAGGAAATAAATCCCAGACCAAGGGCTTGGCAGCTACAAAGCCTCCAGAGATGAAAGGGCTGAGCCTGGAGGGGGAGGGTCAGAGAGGCAAGGTTCTTTAGTACCCCAGGTCAGGATCAGGAGCTTGGATCTCCTGAGTGCGTATGACTTACATTTTAAAAAGATTATCTTGAGGCTGTGTGGGGAATGGGTTGCAGATTTGCAAGTGTAGGAGGAGGAAGACCACTCACAAACTATGGTGGACTGGACCATCAGGGTAGATGATGAGCAGGGTGTCAGGGCAAAGGGATAGAGGTGGATGCTAAGTTCGGGGCTAAATATCCATGCAGATTGTGGTACTCTTACTGAGCTGGCAGGGAGTTTTGAAGGACAGGTACATATGGGTAGGATCAAGAGTTCTATTAAATCAGATTGGTCTTTTATAAGGGGGGGAAGCCAAGCCTGGTAACATGGGCATGTACTCCTGGCACTGTAGGAGGCTCAGACATGAGGATTGCAGGCTCAAGACCAGCCTGGGCAACTCAGTAACTTAGTGAGACCCTATCTCAAAATCAAAAATTAAAAATGGGTAACTGAATATTAAGGCCCTGGGCTTGATACCCAGTCCCTTAAAAAAAAAAAGGGTGTGTGTGTGTGTGTGTGTGTGTGTGTGTGCGCGCGCGCGCTATTGCCATACGTGCTTCTTGTGTCCAGTCACTCCAGTCCCAGAGGGGAGGTCAGGGCTGACCTCGGTTCTCAAATTCCATACCACACACCAGGCATTCTGGCACATCCCTGTGATCAAAGCTACTTGCCTGAGGAAGGAGGATCAAGTAGAAGTTTGGGCTCACCTTCTGCCTCCTGAGGTACCACATGTGCAAGGTGAGAATGGTGTCTGCTTAAATAAAAAGGGACTAGGGAGGGCTGGAGGACTAGCACAGCAGTTAGAGCGCTTGCCTATCAGGCACAAGGCTCTGAGTTTGATTCCCCAGCAGCCCATAAGCCGGGCGTGGTGGCACACGCCTGTAATCCCAGCACTCGAGAGGCTGCAGGAGGAGAATTGCTGTGTGTTTGAGGCCAGCCTGGGCTACATAGTGAGTCCAAGATCAGCCAGGACTACACAGCAAGACTGTCTCAAAAACAAGAACAACAAAAAAAAGGGTTGGGATATTTGGGACATAGCTTGATGGTAGAACTCTAGCATGTGCAAGACCCAGGATTCAACTCTCAGTTTACAGGATGGCACTGATAAAGAAAAAAACAATTACAAACTCCACTCCCTTTGCCATCAGGCCTCTGGAGTGTCTGTTACACACAGTGGCAACATTTTCCCTGCTCTGATGTCTCTTGGGGAAAGTAAAGAGATTCACCTTGCAATGTGGTGGCCACGGGAGGTAGGAATTGAGAAGAGCAGGGGAAGCTGAAAGCCTCCAGCCCACCCTCTGCCTGTTTCTGGATGTTGGTCACCTGTGCTGCCCACAGGGAAAGCCCTGACATCAGGGCTTTGATGAAGGCTGATGGAAACTAACCAAAAAGCATGGGTGGCACTTGGCACCCGGGAGACTTGAGTTTTATTTGTTTCCAGTCCAGCTGAGGGCGTTTGGCAAAGGGTGGCCTGGAGGGGGAGATGGAACTGCCAGCAGTACCCCAGGCACTGCCCGCCTGTCTCTTGGAGCATTCCCCAGTCCTCTGCAGAGCTGATTAGGGCCAGCACCAGACCCTGCTGCTCTTTTTTTAAAAATCATTAAGTTAGCTGATTTTTTCCACCATTTTTATTAATATATATATATATATATGTATACATATATATATGAAGGTAAGCTGATTTTTGAAAAGCCAGAGATGTCATCTGGTGGGAGCGCTGTGAGAAGTGACTCAGCTAGCCCTGGATGCCAGAGCTCAAGTCCAGGTAACTGAATGAGTCAAGGGTGTGGGCCAAATCAGCAGTGAGCACACAGCAGTCGGCATTCTTTTTGCGCTCCATTGCAGCTGAGTTTTCTCTGCTCCTGTGCTCAGGTACAAGACAGCTTTGGCACTTGCCAACCCCTGCTCTTCCATTAGAACCCCTGGAAGGGGCAGCAGCCCTTGGGGACAGCAGAAACATGGGCGTGCTCTGCGTGGGCTGCCACCTGGAGTGTAGTCTGTTGGCCACAAGTACTAGAGCTCTCTGTTGGTCCTTGTTGGCCATGGTGTTGATGCTGGGTCTGGGTCTGGGTCTGGGGTTCTGCTAGAAGGCTGAGCAAGCTGTGAGTTGTGGCTGTGGCCACTTTGGGTGCCCCTGAAGCTACCAGCCCCAATACATCGGCCTCAGAGTCATCCAGGCTGCCACGGAGAATGAGGGGGCAGGCCCAGGCACTGGCTGCAGACGCAGCTACCAGGTTGTTGAGCACAACCCCAGTGCTTGAGGACACGTGTCCAGAGCCAAAGGAGCTGTTGAGTGAGGAGGTGAGAAGGAACATGGAGCCGCTGCTGTCCACGGTGGCCAGGATGCTGCTCACGGGAGTCCCAGCAGCTTGTGGAGGTGGTGGGCAGGGGTCAGGGCTGTGATCTTTGGAGTGCAAGGCTGCCTTCAGCAGAGCAAGCAGCTCTGGGCCAGCTGAGGGTCCAGGGGTAGTGAACAGGATGCCCTCGGGCATAGAAAGCTGCAGTGTGGGCTCTAAAGTAGGCATGGGTCCAGTTGCAGGTTTTTCCAGTCCCAGCTCTCTGGCCAGCAGACTCAGCAGGGCATCCCCGGCCAGGTCTGGGGTGGGGGCAAGTGCTGCTCTGCGTAGCACATCTGCCAGTTTTGGGTTAGTGGCTCGGGCTCCGAAACCCAGGGGTGTCCCATCAGCATGACAGAACAGTGGACAGAGTCTCTTTGTATCCTGGGCTGCTAGAGCCTTTGCCAGGGCAGTGTCGACCACGAAGCCCTCTTGAGCTAGCATGATGGGATTCACGAGCAAGTGCGGCCAGGGCAGGTGGCCAAAGTGTGCATGAAGTAAGTACAGGGCTGGCAGAGCTGTAGGCAGCCCCAGGCCAGGGGCCAAGAGCTGGGCTGGGCCTGGTGTCAGGGCGGTTGAATTTCCTGAGGAGCTGTTGTGGTAGAGACCCCAGAATGTGGCACCTGATGGAGACAAAAGGGTCACATGGGGTCAGGAGCCCCATTTGGGTCTGGGATCAGGGGTACTGAGTAGCCCCAGGCGAAGGGTCACTGACTTGCTTGAGATTGAGGTTACCAGCTGAGCCTGTGATCAGGTCTCCTGGCAGATTAAACAGACCTGGGCTTAACGGTCACAGCCTGGGGTCCTATGTCCTGTTCACTAACTGATCTTGCTGCTTGGGGCCCCTGACTGCCTGAGTTGCAGGTCCCAGGTTGGGGTTGCTGTCCCGGGTCATGGGTCACTGACCTAGTCCTGTGGCATGAGGGTGCACCACTGACAGACACAGAGCGGCTCCAACTCCGGCATCTACAACGTTGCCCCCTGCGACAAGCAGCTTTTGGCCCAGTTGGGAGCAAGTGGCTGCAGTAAGGAAGGGACTGTTAGGAGGCAGGGCCTGGATTGGGAGCCTTAGCTGCTGCCCTCCCCAGCACCCACCCACCTGCAGGGCTGACGATGGCGCTGTGGTGGTATACACCAGTGTGGTGCGAGTGTCCACTGGCGGGAAGGGCCACATTGTTCAGGCTTCCTGTTGAGCCGCTCCTGCTTTGGAGCTGCCGCACGGCCAGGAAGCAGCTAACAGCCAGCAGCAGCAGGGCTGCCCCCAGTCGGGCCCAGGCCCCGGGCAGCCAGCCAACCTTGTTTCTGCAAAAGAGGGGTGTCCTGAGCCAGGGGCTCCAGAGGGCTGAAGCAGGGGGACTCCCAAGGGCCTGAAGGGAACCCAGGGAATGTTTCCCAAAAGGGACTGATTACGCAAGAGTACAAGTTTGCCAAGGAGAGAAGGGCTTCCAGGCAGAGGGCATGACAACGACAGACACGGGTGGGAAAGAGCTGGGAACTGGGAAGGGCCTGTGGGGGCTGGAAAGGCTGGGGCCTCCTGGTCAGGAGGGGGGTTTGAGGGAGCCTGGCAGGCAGGGGAAAGGAGGCTGAGAATCAAGGCTCAGCTGGCTAGCCAGGCCCCAACCTGTCCAGCAGGTGCACCGGGATGGGGGCTGGGACTCTATGACACAAAACAGGCTGGCCTGGTACAAATGTCCTTTGGGACACACGGGCCTTTGAGTGGCCCAGCCTCAGGCTGGGGCTGCAGCTCAGGGTCCCTCCCCCCTTCTTCTAGAAAGTCCCTGGAGCTGAGCCAAGGATGGGGGTTGCCTGGCCCCCCTTTGGGGCTCCAGAGTGAAGGCCTTGCCAACCTCCTGTCTGAGAAGCGGGGTGCTCAGACCCCTTATGACTCACCCAGAGGTGTGCTGGGGTCTCATGGAGTAGGTGACCAACGGCTCTGATGTCTCCACCTCTTCCTGCTCCTCCTCCTCCGACTCCATGCTTGGATCCCAGAGCTGCAGCTTATGGTACAGCACAGGCTCGGCTGCAGCCTCCATGGCCCCTGTGCTGCCCCGGCCTCTCTTCTGCCACCTCCTACCCTCCCGGCTGGATCAGAGGCCCTGCCTCAGCCAGGTGGGAGGAAGGTACAGGCCTTCAGGAAGGGTGGTGGCAGAATCTAGAACAGGTCTGGGCGGGGCCGGGCCAAGGAGGCAGCTCCTGAGCCTGTTCCATTAGGACAGGCTTTCACCAGGGCTCCCAGTGTAGGGGTCGTAGCTCAATGAGGGCAAAGAGTCAGCTTTACCGCCACGGGCCGTGTGTGTGTGTGTGTGGGGGGGGGTGCGTGGGAGGAAGCCCACTCACTGGCACCCTCCCCTTGGCAGAGCAGCCCCCAGATTACTACCTAGCCTGTTCAGGATCTAGGAGCTGTGGATGCGAGTTAGAACTACATTACATGACATCTTGGGAGGTGGCTCAGCACACCAACAGCCTCTGCCACCAGGCCTGTGGTGTCCAGGTGGGGGCAAGGCTCCGCCTGAGGCTGCTCTGAGGTCTGAGTTCCTGGGAACTAGGGCGGGCGTGGCGCAGCCAACTCCCTGGGCCCCATATGTGCTCTTGTCCAGCAGGTGGCGCCGTACATCTCTGGGGGAACTGAAGCCTGGAAAACAGGTCCCTTTCTTTTTGGGCTTCACATCAAACACCGTTCTGAGGCAAAACAGCGCTGTTTGTAACAACCCCACCTTGGAGACTGCCCAGACATCCATTATCAGCGGCATAAATTATGTAAGTCACCGTTCGGGGGGATCCTCGGCAGCGGAGAGACTGAGTAATCTGCAATTAAGTGTGATAAAGCACGTGGATCTTAAGGAACGCAGGGAGTGGAGGGAGCCAGGCGCGGGAGACGCGGCAGAGCACACGCTGTACACGCTGGGGGCTTTCATTTATGTGAAGTACAGAACAGGGCAGAACCGACAAGCCGGTGGAAGTCAGAGAGTGACTAGAAGCGGTGCTGAAGGCTCTGGGAAGCTGTGATGCCTGTTTTCTCTCTCTCTCTCTTTGGCTATTATAAAAATTTAGTTAAAACTTTTAATATAAAAATGTACATGACCCATTTTTTTTCTGTCAAGACAGGCTCTTGGAAAAGGGACACAAATAGCCATTGTTTGTATTTATTCCTAAGCTGCTGTTTCTTGTTCTTCTCCTGATAAGGGGCATGGCACCCATGGCCTGTGCACTGAGCTACACTCCCCACCTTCTTATATTTTTCAATACAAGGTTTCCCTAAGTCACTAAGTTACCTAGGTTGGGCTTACCCTTGCGATCTTCCTGCCTCAGCCTCCCAGAGTGCTGGGATTATAGGAGTGTGCCACTGTGCTCGACTGGTCCAGAACTTCTGCTGAGGTGATTCTGTCCCGTTATATGACTGCCATTCCAGGATTGTTCCATTGCCATCTCCACATACATGTCTGTCACAGGGTTCATAAAGCAATTCTCACAATATCCCTTGAATGTATCTGCCACTGTTTAGGTTTAACAGTCACTTCCTGTTCATCAGATTGTCACCTCGGCAGAGTGAACTTTGCTCACAGTATCTGCTTGGCCAGCTCGGAGCTGCTGTCTCCTAATTTAGGTGTTGGTTCCAAGGGTGTGCTGATTGTGAAACTGCATTTGTGATACGTACACTGTTCTACATGTATACTGTATTTCAGTAAAAATACTCAAGTATTTTCTACATGAAAGCACAGCCACGTCTCACAGAAGTTGAGAGTATAATGCCCGCGATCATTACACTCTGATGTCTCCACCTTTTCCTGTTCCTCCTCCTCTGGCTCCATGCAGATGGGGAGAGGTTGATTTCTAAGTTACAATTAGCAGCAAGAAGATCTAGTGAAGTTGGGTGCAGTAGCCCCTTTCTATAATCCCAACTGTTTGGATGGACAGGACAGGAAGATTGCAAGTATGAGGTTGTCACATGGAGTATCCCCCAAAAGCCTCATGTATTCAGATGTTGTAAAATACCCATATGCCTTGGAGGAGGGGGGCCTGGTTGGAGGGGGTGGAACACTGGGGCTTGGCCCAGAAGGGCAGATCACTGTGGCCGTACCTGAAAGGGTAGCCCTTTCCCTTCCTCTCTGACACGGTTTTCTGCCTGTAATGCTGTGAAGAGCTGCCTCCCACTAGGCTGCCGTTGCCTGCCGCCCATGAATGGCTTGAAACCATCTAAAACTGTGAGCTAAAATAAATCTTTCCTCCCTTAAGTTGTCGGGATGTTGGGTATTTCTGTCACAGCAACAAAAAAAAAAAAAAAGAAAGAAAGAAAGAAAAGAAAAGAGAGAAATAACCCTGAGCAACATAGTTGAGACGGTTTCAAAATAAGAAAAACTGGGATGTAGCTTATTGGTAGAGCACTTGGCTAACATGTGTGATGGGCCTTAGTTTCGACACCTCCACACTGCAGGAAAAAAAGAAAAAAGAAAAAGAAAGAAAAGAAAGCTCTAGTGTGGTAGGGAGACTGAGAGAACAATTACGTACTTTACATTTCAAAAGCTAGAAGAAAAGGTTTTGAATATTTTCTTTCTTTTTTAGAGGGTACTGGGGATTGCACCTAGGGTTTTTGTACTGAGCTGCATCCCCAGCACCTCCTTTTAAAAACGTTTTTATCTTGAGGAAGGTTCTTGCTAAGTTGCCCAGGGTGGGCTGGAATTTGTGATTCTCCCCTAACAGTGTTGGCCTCCCAGGGTGTTCAGGTTATAGGTGTGTACAGCCTGGCTGGCCTTCCAGAAGGGTATTTTCCTGTTCCCCACCTCCCTGGCCCCGCCCCCATCCCCACCTCCAACATCAGGGAAGCAGTGAATGAAGGTCCGTCTCCTGGGGGTGGGCGTCTTTTAGGTTCTAACGTCATAGCTGATCTGACAGGGAGCGGAACTTCACTCCCTGCTGCCCACCTGTTGCTACTAGCCGCTTGGAAGCTACTCTCCAACAACCTACTGTGTAACAAAGGACCTCACCCACACCTTGAAATTCCCACTCCCACACCTGTCCTTGGCAGAACGGTCTTCAACTAAACCAGTCCCTCATGTCTAAAATAAAATGTATACATGTACCCCCAAATCACGTGGTAGCTCAATATTTATAATTTTGTGTTAGTAAAAAAAAATTACTTTTAAAAACAGCAAACAGAATCTATCCCAACAGTCATCCCTTAGCTGCTCATGCTTCTCCAGCCACTTCCCTTTCTTTCACAAACAAGTACAAGAGTCCAGCTTTGACGTGCGTCACAATCACCAGGAAGTTGTTCCGTAGGATTGCTGGGCTCTGCGCCCATGGATAATAACTCTGCTTGTCGGGAGGACCCAGCACTCTGCTTTCATACCTCCCTGTGGCGCTGGTGCCGTGGTCCTTGAACGGCCCTCCTAACAGCACCAATGGGCAGGAAAATTGTGTGCCCTGCCTTCATGTCCCTGCCTTCCATTGTCCTCCCTTAGCCCACTACGTACTGACTTCTTCCTAGAGAGACTTTTGGTTTCCAAGGTTTGGGATTTCTTGGGTCACCAAAAATAATCAAACGATCCAACCAAATGGGATTAGTAGCCCAGAGTCCCCCCACCTTCTAAATTTTGTCAGTCATGGAGGGATCACAATGACCATCTACTCACATTTCATAGGGTAATTTGATTTCACATCCTGGGGTTTCACACAGGTAGAAAGATTGGAATCTCAGAATGAGGGGAAGTCCTTCCTAAGAAAAGGCAGCTAGGGTCTTGGGAGCTAAAAAACCCCACAATTATATATATATATAATATATATCATATATGATATATAATATATATTACATATAATATATAATAGTATATAATATAATATATAATATATATTATTTATATGATATATATATTATATATATTATGTATATGTGTGTGTGTGTGTATGGCAGGCAATCTTACACACACACACACACACACACACACACACACACACGTGCATGCATGTGCACACCCCTCCAGCCTTGTTCTCTGCCGGCCTCCGGGCTACCAACACTAGCTCCCTTTGTCCAGCAGGACATGATGCTTGGCCCCTGCCACGCCCGGCTAACTTTCTTCTGCTTTTATAGCCATGCCTGGGCAAGCTCTTTGAGACAAGACCTCCACTGGTTGGATCCTGAGGACCTCTTTTTATGGGTGTTTCTCATTCCTGCAGTTCTGGGTCTTGAAAACACAGATCCCCACGTTCCTGAACGTGTCCTGGTAGCTAAGCTCCCGTATGATGTCAGCTGGGCTCTGGGAATGACTGATGCTCAGGCCAAGGCAGCTCCAGGGCTCCAGAATCAAGTTTTTTTCCCCCTTCCTTTCCTATAGCAGGATTGAACCAAGGGTCTTGCGCTGAGCTAAATCCCCAGCCCCTTTTTATATTGTATTTCGAGCCATGGTATTACTAAGTTGTTAAGTCATCCAGGATGAGCTCAAACTTGTGACCCTCTGTCCTCCGCCTTCTACAGTGCTGGGACTACAGATGTGCCCACTGTGCTCAGCAGAGCCAGTCATTTTGGCAGTAGGGAGTGGGCTACGGGCTGGCCTTAGTTTTAGGGACCTTGGTTTGGTCTAGTGTCTATCACTGACTTACTTTGTGACTGTAGGCAAGTCATTTAACCTCTAAGAGTCTTGACTTCACCTGCACAAAATGGGGATAACAGTATCTATTCTTTCAGGGTCGTGGTGAGGATTGAATAAGAAAATGCACTTAAACTGTCTAGGCCAGAGCTTGGTGTACTGCAGACCCTCTTGAAAAAGTGAGTTCATTGCTAATTTTCTTTTCTGTTCCTCAGGCCTCAATCTTGCCAAAGATAATTGGTTTGGATAGTTCCCACCTCTGCAATACATACCAGTTACATGTACACACATAGACAGACACAGAATATGTGTGTGTATGTATCAGAACAAATACATTCTTCCAAGTGTGGTGGGGCACATCTGAGGTCCCAGAGGCTCATCAAGCTGAGGCAAGAGGGGTGCTGAGCCCAGCCTGGACAACTCAGGTGTGTGTGTGTGTGTGTGTGTGTGTGTGTGTGTGTGTGTGTGTGTGTTTTATCTCTTTTTTTGAGAAGCAGAGTCTTGCTCTGTAGTCCAGGTTGGTCCTGAACTCTCTATGTAGACCAAGCTGGTTTTAAACTCACAGCAATCCTCCTGCCTCAGTCTCCCAAGAGCTGGGATTGAAGGTATGTGCCAGCATGCCTGGTGTATGTGGTGCTGGAGAACTGAACCCAGGGCTTTGAACTTGCTCAGGCAAGTGCTTTAATCGCTAAGCTATGCCCCAGCTTTCAAAATAAAAATATTTTTAAAAAGGACTGGAGATGTTGTTCAGTTCAACCCCTAGTACCAGGGGGGAGGGGACAATGAGTATATGCCTTCTGCTGGGGTAAGTACACATTTAGGAAAGGGAATATCCACGTCGTTCAGGGATTATTAATGGATGCTGGCTTTAGCCAATACTTTCTTCCTCTTTCATTTCTCTCTCTCTCTCTCTCTCTCTCTCTCTCTCTCTCTTGTGCTAGAGATCGAATACTTTGCACATGCTATGCACGTATTCTTAACTCATCTGGCGGCTATTTCCATACTTTGAGAATGCAATTGGCATAAATATACTCTTCAATGATCACAGTCTGCACTTTGTTTCTCAGATTCATGGACTAAGAGATTTTATCATAGTAAGAGCCACGTGGATGCCTCTGGGGTGTTCCCTGTAGACACACAATAACAAATCAAAATCAATACTACATGCTCAGAGGGATTGCAAAGGTGAGTGCTACCATTAAAAATCTTAAAGTTCATAAACTGTATCCGACATCTGCTGGCCAGAGAGAGGACAAACCCTGGTTCTGTAAAGGAGCCCAGACAGTTGCTGCCCTCTGGATTCCTACTACGTTTCAGCTGAATGTTGTGACTTGTGTAATGTAGAAGGCAAACAGGCACTGGAAAATGACAGCAGGCAAAGTAAGAAGAGAGTATTCCAACGGCAGCTAGTATTTCGAATATTTCTTTATTGGGGAAAATCACCACAGGCCCTGACTAATGTTTTGTTCTCTGTCCTGGTAAACAGAGAACGTGGAAGTCATTTACTTTCGCCCGGTAGGGAAAGCAGTGCGCCTTCGCCCTCTTGCCCCCGTTATGGCAGTACAGCACCAACTGCTCAGTGTCGGGATCGCAAGCTGTGGCGGCCGGTTGTTCTCACTAGAAATTTCAGTGTGATTTCCTGGTTGCATAACCTGAGCCAGCTCCCCAGGGCTCCTGTCCCCAATTTCTATGATGCTTCCTGAACCTGAGAATGCGCTTGGAGTCTGTCTTCCTTTTAAGCCAGGCAGAGGTGTGTCTTTTGCATATAATTAACACCAGCTGATGCAGATAGACGCACTTCTAGGAGCAGGGAGGTAGAAGCAGAACCACAGCTCCCTCAACACTCGCTTCAAGACTCTGGAAACTTCAAGAGGGCAAGAAGGTCAGCAGTGTTGTCCTGGCCTTGCTGGGTGCCCGGGACGTATGACTTAGACCCAGACCTAGGATAAGGAAGCTTAAGTCTAGTGAGGAGTCATTGCTTTGTTAATTTCTTTCCTCAACATTTCTAAACCAAAAGGAATAAACCTTGTGGTGCCTATGGCTTTTATTTTATTTATTTCTTTATTACAGTAGCAACTGTGGTGTTTTTTATCTCCTCCTCCTCCTCCTCTTCCTCCTCTTCCTCCTCCTCCTCCTCCTCCTCCTCCTCCTCCTCCTCCTCCTTCTGACTGAGTTTGAGCCAAGGGCGCTGACACTGAGGTATATTCCCAGACTTCTTTATTTTTAATTTAGACATAAGGTCTCACTAACTCACTAAGTTGCTAAGACTGGGCTTGAACTTGGGTTCTTCCTGCCCTGGCTTCCTAGTGTGCTGGGATTACAAGTGTGCACCATCGCAGCTGGGTTTACTCATTGCTTTTTAAAAATCTCTCATCAAAAGTGTTCCATCAGCCTTTTCACTGTGCTAAGAGTCCCATTTTATTAGACATGGCTAGTTGCCCTGGATGTTCAATGGGTTTTTGGGTCCTTGTTCTCTCCCCTAACAGCGTTGAGATTTTCTGTTTTCTGAGTCCTGGTGAGTTCTAAGACTTGGCCAGAGCAGGGGAGGAAAAGAGTAACCGCAAGAGGGCAGTAGGACACAATGAGTATGATTTGGGTGGCGCTGGGACAGGGCTGCCTGTGAGGGGAAGTCCCTCTTAGCAGGAGACCTTCTAGGAACAGAAAGGCTACAGGGCCTCCACCCCCGAGGGAAAGAAAACAAGGGAACTCCCGAGAAGATAGATCAGAAAGAGGATTTACAGGTCTGGAAAAGGAAGGTGACTTTGGGTCAAAGAATTCCAAAGGGTGGCCATGACTTGGGCTCTTTCTTGTAGAGCCCAGTTTGTCCTCGCTATGGTCAGCAGATGTTGGATACTGCTTGGCAGATCATGAAAAATAGACAGATTCTAAATGGCTGGAAATATGCTTATTTGAATTATATTGAAAGGAATTAAATGTGTAAAAATTTGATTTGGGCACCAATGGGCTTTTCAGCTAGCAATAAATAATTTAAAAAACACAAGGCTCCCAAACCAGGGACATCTTTGGCCCACTTATGTGACATAGGCTAATAATCTCCAAAGCCTCCCTCCTTGTCACTGTTTGCCACCACAGAGGCTGAGGGAGCGGATCTGTCTCCTGTCTCCCCTGCCGTGGAGCCAAGGAGTGAACACGGCTGAGCTCGGCCAGTGAGATCACGGTCCCCAGGTCTTTGGATCGGATTTGGAGATGAGCATTGTCGCCGGCTTGGCCCTACCAAGACATATTGCCCTGCTTTTCACATCCTGGGTTTTTGGAGCAGATCACTGTTCTAAATCACAGGAAATAGGAAATGTTTTGAATGATACCTTCCCTAGTTCTCCCTCAAATCTTTGACCTGTTGCTTTTCTTTCTGCTGGAACTCAGACCGTGGGCCTACACTGTGGGCTGATGGGGCCACACCCGGGATGGTGTAGCGAGAAGTGAAGTGAATCCTGGGCTCTGGCAACTTCTCCCCCGGCTGTACTAGCCCTGGACGCTCTGCCTTTAGGCGTCTTGGACCCTGAGAAAAATGAGCTCCTTGTTTATGTCATGCTGAGGGTGACACAAGGTGCTGTAGGGATTCACAAGGTGCTGACGACATGTTATTTTTATTTCTCAATTCCAGTGTGTTCTTCACATTTGAAGGGGTAGTCTATTGTCACCGTCAACTTTTTTTCCTTTGGGCACTGAGGGTCAATTTGAGGGCTTCTCTGCATACTAGACACACACTCGGAGCTGCACCTGCCGAGGTAAGGAGGCTCATGTCTTCTCAGGGCATTCTCCACTAGTTAAGTGTTTTGAGTCAGTTCAAGCTATAAAAATCTCATATATATATATATATATATATATATATATATATATATATATATAGGCCAAATTTACAGAGCCAAATGGTAGAACAGTGGTTGCAAGGGGCTAGGGAGAAGGGCATTGGGAGTTAACGTTTAGTGGGTATGGTGACTTAGTTTGGGATGATGAACAAGTCCTAGAGATGGAAAAGGTAACAGTGTAACCATATTTGGTGCCACTGAATTGTACGTGTAAAATGGTAAACTTTGTTATGTATATTTTACCACAATGAAAAATGCAAAAAAGCCCAAGCAGAACCAAAGCAACTACCAAGCAATTCCAGCAAACAAAACATCACACCAAACCCTGCAAGCTCCTAAGAGACTAAAGTTAAAAAAAATTCCTCCTTGCACCTTGTTGGTCAGATTGAGAAGGCAGTGTGCAATGAGAGAAGTGTGTGTGTGTGTGTGTGTGTGTGTGTGTGTGTGTGTGTGTGAAGGAGAGAGACAGAGAGAATCTAGTGAAATTTTCAGTGTCTCTTCCTGACATCTGCTATGTGCCCTCTCCTTGGTCTCATTCCCTTACTCAGTTGCCTTCTGTTTCTGCAGGGTTGAAGTGTGTGGGGGGGACAGGGGACAGCCAAGGTCTCATTTGGACTGGTACCATGTGAGCTGCAAACCATCACTGCAGCTGACTCTTGGTCCAGTGGGGTACTTAGTAGGGCATGGGAGGTTTGAGGGGGGCAGTGTAGGTAGTGGGGATTGAATCCAGAATTTTTGCACAGCAATACATCCCCAGCCTCTTCTTGCTTTTAAAAATTATTATTGTTATATTATTATTATTTTGGCAAAGTTTCACAAAGTCCGCTGAATTGCCCGGGTTGAGTTCATAATTGCTTTCCTCCTGCCTCAGTCTCCCAGAATGCCTGATCACAGGTGCATACCCCCACACCCTGATCAGGGGAGCACTTAGGTACGTTCTACCCAGACACAGCGGCCCACCCTGTATTGTGGTTCCCTGGTGTGGGGGACCTCTGAGGCGCCCTGGCAGCTGAGGCCTCCGCTTTGTGCTGCCGAGGCCTCGCCTCGCCTCTAGGGGGTGCTCCTGGGCAGACTTCGCTGTCATCCTGGGCTCCGCCTTTGTGCCCTTGGGCCTCACTTTTGGACTTGAGAACAATCTCATATTCTCTGCCCCAATAAATTTTAAGGGTACTAGTTTGCAATTTGCTAACTCTTTAATTATCAAAACCACTACTAGCAAAAAAAAAAAAGCCTTTCTAGATTTAAAAAATCACATTTATTGAGACATAATTAACATCACGAAAATTCACTGGTTTTCATATATAGCCAGCATTGAACACTAACAATCAAGGCAAAGACCATTTCCAACACCCGTAGTTTTCTGTGCGCCTTTGCCTCACCTGCTACCTCCAGCCTTTGGCAACCATGAATCGTGTTTCTATCCCTATCCTTTTATGCTTCCTTATCAAATGAATCATGTTTTAAGGATGTAGTATGTAACTGTTCACATTTGTCTTTCTTCTTTTCTTTTTTTGAGACAGGGTCTCACTCTGTAGCCCAGGCTGGTCCTGAACTCACTATGTGGCCCAGGCTGTCCTTGGGCTCACAGCAATCCTCCTGCCTCAGCCTTCTGAGTGCTGGGATTACAGGCATGTGCCACCACACCCAGCTTATGTGGTGCTGCGGAATCAAACTCAGGGTCATGTGCTTGCAAGGCAAGTGCTTTAACCACTGTGCTATTCCTCTAGCCTGTCGTCCTCTTCTCATCCTCCCACTCTTCCTCCCCTTCCCTCCCCTGCCTCCCCTCTCCCCCCCTTCTTCTTCATTTTTCCCTGAGATAGTGGTTCACTCTATAGTCTTTTTATTTGTGCTGCTGGAAATTAAACCCAGGGCTGTCATCCTGAGCTATTTCCCCGTACCCTTTTTATTTATTTTGTATTCTGGAACATAGCCTTGCTGAGTCACTAAGTTGCCCAAGCTGGGCTTGAATTTGGGATTCTCCTGCTTTACCTCCCAGAGTGTTGGGGTTACAGGTGTGTCCCACCATTCCTGGCTTTATGTGGATTCTTTTACTTAGCAAAGGCCTTTGAGATGCTGAGATAAGTTACAGAAGACCTGGGCTGAGGAGACAGCTCAATGAAAAGGCACTTGCCTAGCAGCATTCATGGGGCCCTGCTTTTGGTCCCTAAATTTTTGGGTCCCCCAAACAAACAAAAGGCCTCCTAAAAGCCACCCATTAAATGAATGGAAAGATATACCATGTTCATAGAACTTGAAAACCCAACATTGTCAATAGAGAATCACTATCCCAATGAAAACTCCTTTTGCATTTTTTCTTAAAGACTGGCAAGTACATTACAAATATTAGCCCAGATTTTCTTCAGTACTGTAGATTGAACCTAGGGCCTCATCCTTGCTAGGTAAGCACTCTGTCACTGAGATATAGCCTCAGCCCTTAGTCCAGAAACTGTGTGTGTGTTACTAGGGATTAAAGACAGGCATCACATGTACTGCAGAGCTTTTTTCTTTCTTTCATTCTTTTTTTTTTTAAGACAAGGTTTCATTCCGTAGTCCAGACTGGCTCTGAACTCACTGTGTAGCCCAGCCTGACCTCAAACTCAAGGTAATCTTCCTGCCTCAGCCTCTCAAGTGCTGGGATTACAGACATGTGCCACCATACTTAGCTATTTTGTGGTGCTGAAGGATGAAATCCCGGGCCTTGAGCTTGCTAGGCAAGCACTCTAATCACTGAGCTACACCCCCCAGCACCAGACATTTTGAAAAAGAGGGTGTCTTAGTTACTTTTTCATTGCTGTGACAAAATACCTAACACAATTCAGGGGAGGAAAGATTTATTTTAGCTCACAGTTTTAGAAGGTCACAGTCCGTTCACAGGCAGCTGGCAACGGTGGGAGCACATGGTGAAGGTGGAGGTGGAAGAGCTCCTCACATCATCACGGGCAGGCAGTCAAGTGAGAGGGAAGGGCAGAACTAGCATTTACTCTTCTGGGTCCCATCCCAGTGATCCAACCCTTCTGGGTCAAGCCTCAGTGTTCTACCTCTTCTGGGTTGAGCCCCAGGGATCCACCCCTTTTAGCCTGGCCCCACTTCCCAACAGTACATGGCTCCATTGGTACCCTACTCCATTCAAACACATGAGGCTTTGGGGCACTCCAGATCCAAACCATAACAAAGGAAAGATTAATTAGAGGACTAGAAATATTCAATTTGGAGAATCAATATTATGAAGCTATAATAATCAATATAGTGCTCTCTCAACATAGTACTTTTCAACAATGATAACTCAGTGGAGAAAGGATAAGCTTGATACAGGTGGTGATTAAATAATTGGATTCTTTTTTCCCCCATTTTGTTGATATGTATAAGTGCAAATTTTAAGGTTTACAAAATAATTGGATTCTTATTTACAATATAGATTCTTATATTCTTTTCCTTATAGCATATTCAACATTTGTTAAATATACCCTTGAGCATTTAAATTTTCTGTCATTATAAATTATATTAAAAATATCAACAGCTATTTCTCAAGTGTAAAGAAATACAAATAATTTTTATACATTGACCTTGAACATTGTATCCTGAGACCTCACTAAATTTATTTTATCAGTTTTAATAGTTTTTATGGGTAGATTCTTTATATAGACAATTGTGTTTTGTGAATAAAGAGTTTTATATTTTCTTATCTGACATATATGCCTTTTATTTCTTTTTCTTGCCTATCGCATTGAGTAAGATCTACAGCACAAGTTTTGATATAAGAAGTAACATAAGATATTCTGGTATTTTTCTGATCTTAGGGCATACATATTTAGTTTTTCATGATAAAATCTGATGTTAACTGTAGGTTTATACTGAGTGCTCTTTAGCTAGTTGAGGAATTCCTTTCTGTTCCTAGTTTTTGTAAGAGTTTGTTTTTTGTTTGTTTGTTTGTGGGTATTGCATTTTGTCAACAAATTGGGAAATATTTCCTCCTCTGCAAATATCTGGGGGAGTTTGTGTGTGGTTTTTGTTATTTCTTCCTAAATGTTTGATAGAATTCATCAGTGATGTAATTTATACCTGGAATTTCAAGAAGAATTATCTGTTCTTTTTGCATGAACTGTGATGGTTTGTGTCTTTAGTAATGTGTCCTCTTTTTCTCTAAGGGTTGATGTTTCTTTTGGCCCATGATTTTTACAGACTTCAGTCCATGGTTGTTAGCTCTAAGGCATGGTGGAGGGGGCAGGAAGGACACTTGTTCACCCCTGGCAGCAAGCAGGCAGAGAGAGCTGTGTACCTTTCTTCTAAGTCAAGATTTTTGGTATGAAGTCGTACATAATATTTCCTTATTATCATTTTAATGTCTGTAGTAGCTATATAAATATCTTCTTTTTCATTCCTGATAATTTGTGCTCCCCCACCCCGTTTGTCTTATGTGTGTGTGTGTGTGTGTATTTATTTGTTTGTTTGTTTACAAATCATTTTAGTGAGTCAGCTTTCAGTATCATTCTGATATAGTTGATTTTGGTGTTTTTCTGTTTCTCACTGAATTGATTTTTGCTCTTAATTCCTGTATTTATTACTTTCTTTGCTTATCTAGTATATTATTTGATTCCTTTATCTTTCTTCTTGACTTTTTATAGATGATTTGAATATAACTTATGATCTCATTTCAACTCTCTGTTAGTGTCTTGGTCATAGCTCTCTGATTTGTTGTTTCAGTGTTGCTTTAGGGTTTATAGTATGCATTTTTAAATTATTGTAATCTTCCTTAAAATGATATTATACCATTTCATGTCTAGTATAAAACTTTTTACAATAGTCTGCCCAAATCAATAAGCTGGGAAAATTTTAGCACTCATCCAATTTATTTCCCATCTTTCAGAGATCACTGTCCCTTGTTACCTGATGTTATTCATATATTTTGTCTTTTGTTAGCCCATTTTAGAAGCAAATCTACTCCTGTTGTCCATCTTGCTAGAAATGGGGTCTCTCTGGCTGCTTTAATGATCTGCTTTTTTTTTCTCTTTTTTTTTTTTTTTGGTGGTGGTGGTGTTGGTGATGATACTGGGGAGTGAATCCAAAACCTTCATTCACACTGAGATACATGCCCAGCTCTTATAGTTTTATTTTTATTTTATTTGAGATAAAGTCTCACTATGCCAGTAAGTTTTTCAAGCAGGCTCAAACCTGCAGCTGTCTTACCTGTGCTAGGATTATAGGCATATACTAACTACACATGTCAACATTTCCTTTTTATCTTTGGTTTTCAGAATTTGATTATTATCTATCTTGGCATGGTTTTCTTTATGTGTTTGCTTGGATTTTGTTGATATTCTTAGATCTATGATTTCTAGTTTTCATATAATTTGGGAAAA
This sequence comes from Ctenodactylus gundi, assembly GCA_004027205.1. NCBI lineage: Eukaryota > Metazoa > Chordata > Mammalia > Rodentia > Ctenodactylidae > Ctenodactylus > Ctenodactylus gundi. The sequence goes on along the minus strand of PVKB01002694.1, from coordinate 203,071 downwards.
TTTAAGTCATGATTTATTTCATCTTTTTTCCTGTTTGTCCTCTTTCTCCTGTCCTGAGAGTCTAATACACATGTGTGAGTGTTTAGTAGTGTCATACATTCCACTATTATTCTGTTTATTTTATTTTTACATGTATTTTCTCTTAGAACTTGTTATGGTTTATAACTAAGATGTTCCCCAAGAGCCTTTGTGTGGTGAGGTGGGGCTTTTGGGCTGTGATTGGATCATGGGTCCCACACTCATAGGTGAATTGACCCATGGATGAGTTCATACGATGTTGGAAGATGCAGACCAGTGGGAGGGCCATATCATAGGGGTGTGACCTGGAGGTGCATTCTTGTCCCTGGTCCCTCCTTCTTTGTCTGCTTCCTGGCTGCCTGGAGGTGAGCGGCTTTTCTCAGCCATGCCCTGCCCTTCTACCATGGAGTTGTGCCTCAGAGCCAACTGACCATGGACTAAAGCCTCTGAAACCATGAGCCAAAATGACCCTCTCTCCTCTTTTAAGTTGCAGATATTGGGTATTTTATTCCAGTAGTGGGAATGCGACTAACACAGCATTTCATTTTCAGTGGTTGCTTTTTCTAGTTCTTCAAGTTTTCTAATTTTTCCTTCAGTAATACTGTACCTACTTTTAATCCTATCTAGTGTATTTTTCATTTTGGATATACATATTTAAACTCTAGAAGTTCAATTTTGTTTTATTTTATATATTTTTTTGCCTCTTTATCTAGTCCATATTTTTCTTTTCTTTGCTTTTTTCTTTTCTTTCTGTCTTTCTTTCTTTCTTTCTTTTTTCTTGAGATAGGCTATTGTCCAGGCTGGTTCTGTACTCACTATGTAGCCCAGGCTGGTCTTGAACACATGGCAATCCTGCTTCAGCCTCCCAAGTTCTGAGATTATAGGCACATGCTGCCACATCTGGCCTTCTGTGGTACTGGGGAATTGAACTCAGGGCCTTCTGCTTGCTAGGAAAGTGCTCTAACCACTGTGCTATTCCTCTATCCTTACATCCATCTTTTTCTTGATTATATTTAAATGATAAAAATAACTCTTTCCAAGTCTTCAGTTATTCCACCGTCTCTGTCATTTCTGGGTCTGTTTCTAGTGATGATGGTTTCTCCTAGACATATGCATTTTTTTGTTTGTTTATATATTTTTAATAGGAGGTGGGTGTTGTTAAATTTTATGTTGTTGAATTCGGAAGTTGTTGAGTATTGTAAATTCCATGTTTGTTGAGTTCTGTATTTTGTTATATTCTCTTAAAGAGTGGTTGTTTTTCTTTTCCCCCGGCATGCAGTTAAGTACTTGTGAATCATTTATCTTTTCAGGCTCCCTTTAAAGCTTCCTCATGGCAAAAATACTTCATGCTGGGACTAACTAGCCCTACTACTAATGTATGACTTTTAAGAGAATTCTCCTCATCGGTTGATGTATTACAAAGTCTTTCCATTTTATCTATTTGTAGAATATTTGGCTGACTACTTTGTGGTGGTTCTTTTTCTGGACTTGGGTAATTTCCTGCCACACATGAGTACGTTGGGGGTTCTCACCCCTGCCCTTCAGGATACGTCTCTGCAGATATCTGAACTTCCTTTCTATTAGCCTCATGTCCCCCTCCCCTGTACTTTATCAAACAAATTGCTTTAGATTTGGACCTCCAGTCTTAGCCTCCTCTACTCAATGAGGCTGCTGGGCTCCGTTTGGGATCCTCCTCTTTGTACTATGATCCAAAAATCTTCCCCAGAGTGTGAACTAGAACATTTGCGCCATTTATTTTTCTTTTTTCAGGGATCAGAGTTCTGTGCTGCTATACATTGTTCAATATCTAAAAGATTTTTAAATGTTTCCCCCAAATTTCTAATTGTTTAGAGTAGTAAGAGGAAATTTCTAGAGTAGTCAGTCTTTCACAGGCAGAAATGGAAGTTACCCTTATTGAATTTTTTAAGCTGGAGTCAAAGACCAGTCTCATGTGCTGAGTCACTGAGGACCCTGCTTCATTCTCAGCTGCACCCTCGTCCCTGGAACGACAGCTTGCTGACTGGTGGATGCACACTGAGTCTTCTGAGTGGTCCTTCTGAAGACGCTTTTCCTAGCAAGCACTTTTCTACTTCTCCATTGCTGGCGCAAGGGGGTGAGGTGGTGAGAATCACTATATGGGTCTCTCTCAAGAAATTCCACTTCTATTAAAAAAACAACATCCTCTTAGTGTCTCTACCCTTTATTTGTGATCAACATAGGTGGTCACTTAACAGTCACAAAATGGGGTTGCTCAACCGCCTTTGCAATCTTGCTTATTTATTTATTTATTTACTTACTTACTTACTTACTTATTTTGACTCTCTGTATCTGTAGTGCAGGCTGGTCTTGAACTCACTGTGTAGCCCAGACTAGCCTTGAGCTCACGGCCATCCTCCTGCTTCAGCCTTCTGAGTGCTGGGCTCACAGACCACGCTGATTTTTATGTGGTGCTGAAGCATTGAACTCAGGGCTTTGTACATGCTAAGCAAGAGCTCTAGTCACTGTAATACACCACAGCCTGCCAGTCTTGCTTTAATGGTCTTCCCTGACTCGGGAATGGTGTGAGTCATTTAGGGATATTAGTCAATACCAAGACAAGTTTCATTCTCATATTCTATTATATTTGCTTAAACTACAGTTGCAGGGTTCTATCAAAATTGCTAACTCATACAGACTCGCTAAGGGAAGATAACTCTGGGGATGCACAGGTGATGTTGACCAAAATACGTTAGTGTAGTGGGACTGGGGTAGGAGAGTGGCAGAGAAAGTCTGTTGCTTAGGGGTGGTGGAGGGTAGGGGGAACAGAGTGGTGGAGTGCTCTTGGAGGGCAGTGGGGAACTGAGAGACACTGGTGAGGATTTACGGGGCCTGGGAGTAGTGGGAGTCACGAGAGGAGTAGGAGGCCTTGGGGGGTGGGTCATAGAGGTGGTGGGGACAATAAGAGGGGTGGGTGAGCTGGGGATGTTGGACCTAGGCACGGCTGAGGTAGAATTAATCCTTGTCTGTGTTTTACTTATATTGGGCTGGTCAAATAATAATAATGATATGAGAAGTGAGAAGTGGGAAAATGAATTGCTCTTGGTACCGCATAAGGAGTTCAACAGTGAATCTCTAGTTAAGCCAGACCTGAGGGCCAGGGAGGGACTGGAGGAAATGGGAGGAAGATGGTGTCCTATGGGCCGGGAGCATGGAGGACAGAGTGTCTGGAAGGGTGAGGAAGAGACAAGAGGAGTGGGTAAAACAGAATTGGGAATGGGTTTGGGATCTGAGTTGCTAGAGAGAATGAAAGAGCTGAGATTCCAGATTGAATGGAGGGAAGCAGACTGCGTGGCAGAGGTTGGGGGTGTGGAAGGGAAGAGATGGACTGGGAGAGAGTGGAAGAGGTGAAGGCGGAGGTGCTTGGAAGGAGGTTGGGATCAGGAAGAGAGCCGGGTGGACTGGCTACGATGTGCAGGAGGCTTTGGAGAAGAGAGGAGGATGGAGGGACCGAAGATGGTTGGCTCCAGACGGCTTGGAGAAGAATGGGAGCTGTGAGAGCAGGTGGGAGGGACAGAGAAATATGCGCCTTTACTTTGTGGTTAAAATTCCCCGCGATGGATAACAGAGTTCTCAACTTCTCTGTAGCTCTCCCAGTGGACACTGCCTGTCTAGGAAGGATCTAGGAGCACATATGTCTGCAGTGCCAGCCTCCGCTCTGGCCCCCCGGCTGCACCCTCTGTAACTGCCTTGACTGATGCTCCTACATGCCCGTGTCCCCCACCAAGGCCCTCAAGGCAGTCTGCACCGGCCTCGTATCTCTGCGCACCTCTTCCTTTCCTTCTAGCCTTTTCTCTTTGTTCTTTAATGTTCCACACTGCATCTGGCATTTGCTCTAGTCGGTGTCGGATTCTGCCTAAATGTTCTTTCCCACAGGCCCTTTGCTACCATATTCTTACTCTTCGGGTCTCAACTAAAGCCTGTGTCCCATGACTGCAGGTGGTGGTCAGTGGCATAAGCAAGATGAGCTCAGGCCATGTGGTTCACAGTGTCAGGCAAAATGAGGCTGCTTTATCCAGGGTGGTCTGAGAGGGCCACCAGAGCCCAGCAAAAGGTTGAAAGGCTTCATTTGATCCTAGTCAAAAAGCCAAGATGAATTTTATGCTGTGTGTACTTCATGACAATTACATGACTGATTAATTGTACCGGTGGATTACTCATTTTAAATTTTGCTCTGCTATATAATAGAATATTACTCAGCCATAAAAAGAGATGAAGTTCTGATGCATGCTACAACATGAGTAAACCTTGAAACCGTTATTCCAAGTAAAGGAAACCAGTCACATAAAACTGTACATTATGGGGCACAGCAGTTCGAGCACTTGCCTAGCAAGCACAAGGCCCTGAGTCTGATTCTCCAGCACCATGTAAGCCAGCATGGTGGTGTGTATCTGTAATCCCAGAATTTGGGAGGCTGAGGCAGGAGGATTGCTCCAAGTTCAAGGGTGTCTAAATCATTTTTTCATCACTGTAACTCAATACTGGACATCCACAAGTTAAAGAGGAAAGATTTATCATGGTTTACAGTTTCAGAAGGTCTCAGTTAATTCATGGGTGGGCGGCTGGAAGATGGTGGAGTTATACGGTGGGGCTGCAGCTGGAGCCAGAGCTGGAGCCGGTGCTCTGGAGACAGAGATCCTCACAGCAGATGGCAGAACTGAGAAGTCTGGAAGGACAGAACCGGTACAGGCCCCTCCAGGTCAAGCCATAAGCATCTGCCCCTTCCAGTCAGGCCCCACCTCTCAACACTACGCAATATCCATAGGTTCATGAGGCTGTTGGGGACACTCCAGATCCAAACCATGACAAAGGGCCAGCCTTGGCTCTAAAGTGAGATTTTGTCTTAAAAAAAAAACCCCAAGAGTACATATTATATGATTTTATAGATAGGAAATGTCCAGAATAGGCAAGTCCTCGGAGAAAGTAGATCTGTGGTCCCTAAGGCTGGAGGGAGTGGTGATTGAATTGGGAAGTGACTGCTAATGGTACAGGGTTTCTGTTCAGAGTGCTGGTTGTTCAGGAATTACAGATAATGGTTGCAAAATTCTGTGGATAATCATAAAGTTCATTTGTAAATTTGTATCTCAGCAAAAACAAACAAACAAACAAAAAACCAAAACCCTGTATTATGTTTTGAAGACAAAACCTAGTGTCTTGGTTCTTAAAAGTGGAGTCTGTGTCAGGTCTTGCAGGTAGAAAGTTCTCCCTGGAAGCGATGATGGAAAGCTGGAAAAAGGGACCCAGAATGTGAGGGACAGAAAGAAGGCCAGTGTGAGTGTGTCACTGGGGCTCTGCCATGGCAACTTGGGCTCAGTTCCACAACAGACCTTCTCTCTCTTTGGTTTCCACTGCTCAGAGATTAGATTTATTTATTCTTAATTTTTTAAATTGACATATTGCATCCCTTCCCTCTTCCTACCCCCTCAAACCACAGGGGACCTTCAGAAGAGCATGTGGAAGACTCCACAGACACACCTGCATGAAGAATGAGGGAGGGAGGGACTTACCCGTGGGCTCCCATCCTGCTGGTGGAGGACTACCTCTGGAGACGTTATATCCATACATCCTGGAGCAGAAACTGACTCTCCTGAGGCAAGAGCCTGCTGTGACCTCTCCAGGAACTCTGGCAGCTGCTGTGCCTGAAATGAGAGGTGAAGCCAAGACGGTGGGGGGCAGGACACCAGCAGCATTCAGTGAGCCCTCCATTTCCTACCTTCCAGCGCCCATGGTCTGCAATTTTAGTGCCGGCATCTAAACACAAAATTAATGATCACAGTCCATAGGTATTTCGCTTTGCCAATATATTAAACTGGTTTCCTGGCTCGTTACTGCTTCTTGCAAATCACAGTTTCTTTCTAGGCTCAGTTTTTTTCTTTTAACTGATGTCTGAAAATGTATTTGATTCGTTTTGTTAATCTTGAAGGATCATAGAGCTGTGAATAGGATTCTAAGTTATTTCCCCTTTTCTTGTAAGTATTATTTTGTTTTCTTCTGGCTTCCAAAGATGCTAATAAAGCCTCTTGTGTCAGATTCTTGGTCCTTGTTTTTAGGTAATCTACCTTCCCTGTGGTACTAGGTTTTTGTTTTTTCTGGATGTTCTTAAATTTTACTACAATGTGAACAATGTGAAACAGAATGCACATCTGTTTTTTTTTGTCATGTTTAGCATATGCTAAGATTGTTTTCCAATCTAAAGTTTTTATTTCATCTTCAGAAAATTCTCAGTCATTATTTCCATCAATCTATTCTGGTTGAATCTATTTCTATTCTTGACTTAGTTCTCCCACCATATTTTTCAACTCTTGATCTTTTAGTGTTGAGTTCTTAAGAGATTTTCTCAATTCAAACTTCCAGTTCACTATTTCTTTCTCTAGCTGAATTAAGTTAGACATTCCATCCATCTTTGGGGGTTTTACTTTTTACCATAACTTTAACTCTCCAGATTTCTAATGGGATATTTATTTATTTATGTATTTATTTTGAGACAGAGCCTTACTCTGTAGTCCAGCCTGGTCCTAAACTTACTATGTAGCATAAGCTGCCCTCAAATGCACAACAATCCTCCCTCTACAGCCTCCTGAGTGCTAGGATTATAGGTATGCACTAACATGTTTCTGTAGTGCTAGGGAATTGAACTCAGGGCATTGTACTTGCTAGGCAAACACTTTAACCACTGTGCTATTCCTCCAGTCCACCCACCACCCCACTCAAGAGGCATAAAGAGATTTATTAGGGGGAACTTAAAAAGTGCACACTCAGAGAAATAGAACGTGGGCCCTCAAAGGGAGAGGTCCCTCTAACAGTAACCTAATGACTGGTTTTGTTTTTATTTCTTCACCTCCTTTACTTATTTCAAGATTGTTACTCTTCTTTATTTCTTAGAGGATTTTAAAGATATTATAATATATTTTTCAAATTGCCTAAAACTTTTTTTTTTCTTTCTCAGCTCCCAGTTCTTCTGTCTGCAGATTGTACTTTCATGGTATTGGTCTCTGGGACTCCTGGTTTTGAAGTTATCTGGAGATTCCATAAAACTCAAGGCCATGTGCCAGTGGCCTCAGCTTGGTACACTGCTTGGTATGTATTGGGCTGAGCTCTGGAGTAGGGTTTCCTTAGAAGTGTTACAGTGCTGTCCATCCACCTCATGTGAGTGGCAGGTTTCTGGGGCATCCCCTCTGAGGTCGGTGGCTCGGGTGAGGACTTAACCACAAACATGTAGCTTGGTTTTTGCTGTGACCTTGAAGGATGGAGGTAGCTGCTGTGGTTTATGTTCACCGACTTGTAGCACAGGTCCAACACCAGCCAGGCTCAGGCACCAGCCCTGTGACCCAAGCCCTACTAAGTTCAGCTCTGTACTCTTCCCAGCTCCCAGGGATGGCTGGCTTTCTCTCCCCTGAGGGCTCCTATCTCCTTTCTTTAAAGAGTCTCTCCTTGCCATTGGTCAGATTTATACAATGATTAATTTTTAAAAATATCGTGTTTATGTGTTTGGAGCAGGAGTTGGCTCCAGTCATCTTCAACAGAAGCAATATGACTTTCTTGTATGTGATACAGCTCCCGTTAAATGCTCGTTTCCCAGGCAGATCTGCAGAGATGCACATGCCCTCAGCTTACACTGCAGTTGCTCACGTGGAGCCTGCTTAGGCTTGCTGGGGTCTAGAGTCCGGTTCAGCCTGGGGCAGTGGGATCAGGGTGAAAACAACCTTTTTTTTTTTTTTTAATGTGGTAGGGATTGAACCTAGGGCCTTGTGTGTTCTAGGTAAGTGCTTTATAGCTAAGCTACACCCCTTTCCCTTATTTTATATACGTATCAAATAGTGTTATCTGCTGGGGATATTGCCCAGTGACACTGCAGCTAGTACTGAGTTCTATATTTACTGTGTCCCCCCCAAAAAACATAATCGTATTAAAGTTTAATTTAGGCACAGTAAGAGATTAACAAGAGTACTAAAGTAGAACCACTGATCTCTCTCTGTGTTTCCCTGAAATACCTTATTTTACTATGGCTCCCTCCTTTCTTCTTATCGACTGTTGGTAAGTGAAACTCTGACAAGAAAGCGTGTGGGCACGGGGGTATAGTGCAGTGCATAAAGTAGTTGTGCATCAGACACAGGGGCCTTTACAAGGGACTTCCAACAGAACTAATTTGATCCCCACCAACTTTAGGGAGAAGGTACAACTTATTATCTTCCCCCATTTTACAGATAAGGAGGCGGAGGAACAGCGTGTTGAACCATGACTGGGATTCCGAGTTCTGAACTCCTCACCACTCTCCTGTGCTGTGCATGTGTGTGTGTCCGTGAGCATGCACATTGGCTTGCATGGGGTGGTGGAGTCGTCGAGTTGAGTCCTGCCGCTGGTGAGGCCTTCTGTGGCCAAGAGAGGAAGGAGGAAGAATGGGAAGGGCAAACTCAAGACCACTGCAGTGACGTCAGCCTCCTGTCACTCAGACAGGAAGAAGCAAAGACAGACACAGAGCCTGGAGATAGGCGGCACGGTGCCGAAGGGTGTCTGGGAGGGAAGCTGGGGGAGGTGGGTCCCTGCTGAGTCAATGATGGTTGGAGAGCATGGTGGTGCAAGGAGCCGAGCTCCTAGGTCCTGGCAACCTGGAGTCCCACCGGAGTCTCGTCGGGAATGGCCGAGAGCCCAGGACCTTCATCAGGGGCTGGGGGTGCGGCTGGAGGAGGTCTACATGTGTGTGTCCAGTTCGCAGTCCCCAGCCCTGAGCCACTTGTGTCTCTGGAACAGGGGACAGGTGCCCAGCCTCTCCCTGCCCTCCCCCTGCAAGGGGCCAGCTGGCCTCACACCCCCCAGGGCCAGTGTCAGGTTCCGGTCTGTTCCCTGGAGGAACTTTGATCTGGAAACTATGAGAGTGACCAATCTGGCTTCTGCCCAGGGCCCAGCCGTGTCACTGAGACCTGGCCTGTGCTGCCCCTGATACCTTCCTGCCGACTAGGACAGTTACCTTGGGGTCAGAGGATACAGAAAGAATCTTTCCTGCTTTTCTTCCCTCCTCTGCTCTCACAGTTACCTGTTCATTTACTGTTTTGTTCATTCATCTATTCAGTACACTTACCCCTTGTTTCCTCCTCCAATAAGGATTGGCTGATGGGGATGAGGGAAGCTGATGGGGACAGAGGGACCTGTGAGGTGGTTTTGTCTTTCAGGGAGCCCCCAGCCTGAGGAGAGGGAGCAGCCACAGGACAGAGACACTGCCGGAGAGAAGTACACAGCCTGCCTTGGAGGAGGGGCACGGCAGGAGAGGAGGCACTGTGGGGTGAGGGGAGGTGAGCACCAGGGGCGCCGAAACTGGGCCCTGAGGATCTGAGGAATGGGGTGGAATTTATCAGACAAGTGTAGACTTACTGACAAGTATAAGGTGTGCTTTGGGCAGGGGCAGCAGTGCAGGGTCACTCACAGAACGTGAAAGAGTTTCATCTTGGGGTGACAGAAGTAGGAGGGGGCCTGGTCAGGAAGGGCCTCAAACAGCCTCCTAAGCCATTGCCCTGTGGGCAGAGGGAAACAGGGGAAGGGGAAGGGGACACAGCTAGGATAGTTTTGCCAGAACAAGATGTGTCTGGAGGTTTATAGAGGTGGCCTCTTAGTTGTACTTCTAGGCCTTTCCTAGGAGGGGCTGATGTCCTCTGAGACCTCCTGCACAAGCCTCTATCCCCAGTCAGTCTGCAAAATGCTTCTAAGGATGTCTAGCTCATCTGTGTCCAGCAAAGGGCTCTAGACGGCCCTGGCCCAGGCCTCAGCCCAGCCCCCTGCTTTGGCTGGGCCTCCCCACCCCCATTGCCCACTCTGACTGACGCGGCCTTTTGCTGGGCTGAAAGCGGACACTGCCCGTCCTGAGGGGCCCCTGGGGAAGGCCTGGTGAGCCATAGCTCTGGAGCTCTGGCTCCTCTTGTCCTGGAGGCCACTGAGCCAGGCCCTATAAATAATCCCTCCCCTAGCCCCTTCTCTGGGAAGGGGGAGGGGAGGCAGGCCTAGCCCCAGCTGGAGGGACCAAGCCTTTTGGTGGGACACAGTAGACAGGGTGGAGAGAAGTGGGTGAATGGAGGAAAAGGCCAGGGTTTGAAGTAAGGTCTGTCCCCGAACGATGATGACTTGTCCCTGGGGTAAAGTGCTTTGGGGTCCTTTGGGCTGTGGCAGCTAGGCAGGCTGGGGCATTCAGGTACTATTGCTTTAAGAGGAAGGCCGAGCCTCCTGCTCTGCATCTCTTGCCAGGTTTCTGGAGGCTTAAGAATCTGGGTATAGGGTGTGTGAACCTCCCACCCCTCAAAGCCGCTTCCCCAGTGCCCAGAGATGCAGGACAAATCCAGACAGGGTACTTGCTCTCTCTCTGCTGGTCCAAGACCTTAGACAGGTACTTGCCCTCCTTGCACCTCGGTCTTCCTGCCTGGCTTTTCAGTTCTCATGGTGGGTAGGGGTGGGGCCTGGGATAAGTCAGTGCAGAGGCCTAATTAGGTGAGGGGCTGTGGCCTGGGGCTGGGAACCAAGGGAGAGGATCCTGGAAATGGAAAATGTGATCCCAGCAACCTTATCTGGGCTGGGAGCAGCTGTCTCCACCCCACACTCTGCACAGCCCTTGCCTGTGGGATGGACTGCCACCCCTCAATGCAGGAATGAGCGATGTTTGCTCTCTAGGCAGAGCCCTATGGGAAACTTCTCTTCCACTGGGTCAAGAGGGCCCCAGTGCCAGGCCACCCTTAGAATTTGATGTGAGGACTCCCTAAAGAGCCGGCCCTATAGCACCTGGGGTCTATGCCTCCTAGGGACACTTCTCAGTTGGCTAAAGTCAGCCAGAAATGGCGCATGTAACATGTGTCTAAACTCATGCTCACTCAATGACATTCATGTAAACATGTAATGTGTAAATGTATGTATGCATCCACGATGCACGTAGAAGCATGTGGACAATATTGGCCATGTAGGACTCATCCTGAGATATACACTATGTGTTACAGCTGTGACCACATATGTGTGCTATAAACATGTCACCACCTATGAACAAATGCATTCAACATTCCTTCTGCAGGGGTTGGATACATCTCCGGTTAGACTGTTTGCCTAGCATGCAGGAGATCACATAAAAATTTGCTGGTGTGATGACGTACACCTATAATCGCAGCACTCAAAAGGCTGCTGCAGGGGGATTGCCCTGAATTTGAGGCCAGCCTCTGTCTCAGGATAAAAGGAGAGGGGCTGGGAGCAACCTCTGTGGTTAGAGCACTTGCTTAGCATGCACAAGGCCCTGAGCTTGATTCCCCAGCTCCACATAACAAAGTATTGGCCAGAGATGGTGGTGCATACTTGCAATCCTGGCACTTGGGAAGCTGAATCAGGAATATTTACATGAGTTCAAGGCCAGCCTGGGCTACACCAGTGAGTTCAGGACCAGACTGGGCTATAGAGTGAGACCCTGTCTCAAAAAAAAATTCCTTCTGCAAACATGGGTACATTACAAATGTGTACCTCCCATACACCACATGTATGTGCCCTAATTCCATCTCTTTCTTCTACCCAGAATCATGTATGCATCAGCAAACATACAGAAGCATACCTTCAAAGACATGGGAAAAGATGAAAGTAAAAAATGCACACGAGTAACTGTGTGAGGTGGTCACATGTGGAATTCCAGCACTCTGGGAGGCTAAGGCAAGAGGATTGAAAGTTCAAGCCTAACCTTAGCAAATCGGCAACTTAGTGAGACCCTGCCTTCAAAAAAAAAAAAAAAAAAAAAAAAAGACAGGGCTGGGAACATAGCTCAGCGAGAAGGCCTAGGTTCAATTCTCAGTATGAAAAAAAAAAAAAGAACCCTTTTCCTCCCTGGCTTCAGGCAACATATCCACAGAGTAGGAGAGAGAGAGAGTTTGAGGAGGGTTTGATGGCGGGGGTTGGGGTCACAGACTCATCTGTCTCTCCTTGGCACTGTCCTGGGTCCTGCTGGAGACCTCTGCTCCTGTGCAGCCTCCAACACATCTTTTACCTCCCTCCTTATCTCACTGCTCTTGGCTCCTGAACCCAACAATCTGGCAGGAAAAGATAACTATAGGCTCTGCATCCCCACCCCTATGGACCTCATAACAAGGCAGCGGTTTCTGGGACAGAGGCTGGATTTCAGGATTTGAGAGGAGGAGACGGGTGGTATGTTTGTCAGAGGTGGTGGGTGCAACCCCGAGTGTGCTTCTTTGCTGAGGCCTTGCCTGCGTGCTCCTTAGCTAACGTGAGCCCGTCAGGCAGCTGCGGACGATGAGGAGTGGGGCACGGCTCATTGCACGCACCCTCCCAGCTGCGAAGCCTGATTGTCAGGGCTGTTAGCTGCCCCAGCAAGCTGCATCCTCCATAGAGGGCACAGCAGGGCCGGTCATGAGATCAACAGCCACTTTGATTCAGTACAAAGGCTGATGTGAGCTGGACACTGGCTCACGAGCCTGCACAGCTTATAGTTCCTACTTATATATCTACTCTGTGACTCACTTGAGTGGGTGATTCCCCTGCACAACCAAGCCAGCGTTTCAGAGTCATCTTTGCCTGTGTCCCTCCCTCATCTCCCATTGTCCATCCATTCAACAGTCCTGGGGCTAGATTGCTTGCCACCGAATTCCCATTTCTTAGATATTTAATCACCTCACGTTTTTGAATGCTTACTTGAGCCAGTTGCCATACTTGGTGGTGGATAGGGAGGGGAAGATGGAGGGCTGAGGTAGATAGCCCTTCTCTGTGTCCAGGGGATGGATGCACTTGCAAGTGTGCATATTTATGCACACGCCCATGGATGGGGGGTGCAGACAGGTGATACGGGGTTGAAGGTCTCTGAGGAGCAGGGAGGGGAGCTGAGCCTCAAGCCAGCCTAGGGAGCAGGGGGAGCTGCTCAGAATGGGCTAATCTGTCTGTTGCCTTGAGAGGCCAGGTGGGATTATCGTGTGGAGAATGAAGGCCCCTCCATCTGGGGCAAAGCTCTGGGTTTTACTCCGGCCTTTGCATACCTTGCTGAGTGGCCTCGGACTTATTCCTGCCTCTCTCAGGGCTTCGGTTTCCACATCTGTGACTTCAACATCCTTACTTTGTGATTTGGGCTGGTAGGAATTTGATTTTGTGAGGTGACTAGCAGGGGGACTTAGAATGGCCTGTTCACATCCTGCATGGAGCCTAGAACCCTGGCTGAGCCAGCGCCACAGGCAGTGGTGGGGTCAGAGCCAGGTGAGGGGGAGCTGGAAGGGCAGGCACCAGAGCCCCCTGGACGTGGTGGGAGGTCGGCCTCCACTTGCTTGCTGACATCAGGGCTGGTGAATGTGGAGGGAGTTCAGCCAGGCCTGTCAGCCTTCACCTCCCTCACAGCCCGATCCTGGGCAAGAGCCCGAGCTAGAGGAGAGTGGGGGAGGGGCCTTCAGAAAGGGTTGGGAGGGCCTGGAAAGGCCGCTTCTCCCATCTGTTTTGAAGCCTGCCCATAGGGTGATGCCAGGTACTAAACTCCCAGTCCAGAATTTTTCATTCCCTCCCCCCCTTCTGACCCTGTTCCTTACCCTCCTCGTTCTCTCCCCTTTCCTAAGTTCACCTCTAGCTATGGACTTGGTGGTCTGATTGCTGGGGAAAAGGAGCCAAATGGGACGGCTTCAATCTTGTACCACTCGCCTTGCCAGAAACCACAGTGGGCCCAATCCCGGCCCTTGGCAGAGTCTCCACTCCAGCCCTGGAGGGAACTCTGTCCTGTCCCTAAACATCTGCTCCTAGGTACTGTCCGGGAGGCCTGAGGGGGACCTCATAACTCACCTGAGGCTGGTGACTGGAAGCGACATTCTTGGCACTACCTCCTCCTCCCTCTTAGGATTCCTGCTCCGGAGACCCAGCCAGCCTCTTCCTCCTGTAAGATGGGAGACAAGCCTGATGCTTTACTCTGTGTCTCCATGCCTCTGTTGCTGGCTCAGGTACATGCCCAGGTGCACACAACTGTGGCCAGGGACTAACATGTCCAGTCCCTCCCGGTAACTCCTCTCTTGGGCCTCGCAGAGAAAGAGACTGAGCTAGTTCTGTGGCTGAGATCAGGATTTCTGAACTCCAGGTTTCTGCACTGAGACCCAAAGGGGCTACGAGTGCTGTCGGGGAAGAGCTGCTTTAGTGGTACTTCCTAAAGCGTCTATTGAAGATTCCACCCAGAGAAAGAATGTAGGGAACGGTTTAGTTTACCCTGTCTAGACGGCTGCTTGGAACACACACACACACACACACACACACACACACACACACACACGCCTTTTGGCACTTGACTTTCTCATGAAATAATTGCTGGAAGGCTCCTTGGATTAGGTAACCCAGTGTTCCTTCCTGTCCCCACTTGGGGGGATCAGCAGTTAGCTGGCTCTGCTGGGCCGGCCGGGGGTCTGGACACCAGCATGGGAATGAGCCCTACTTCCTGGAGGCCATCTGGCTGTGCCTGCCCCGGCCCTGAGCCACTTTCAGCAGGTCAGGTCTGGGAAAGGGAAGGCTAGTTAGAAAAGCCTTCTCCCCACAAGGATGAAATGTTCTAATTTTTATTTTAAATTAGTCTTACAATGTCCAGCATCCTCTTATCCTAAAGCAACAACTGTTTCTCTCCTTTCCTTTTCTTGTGATGGCTGGGTTTGGGTCTGTGGGTTTGGAAGGGAGAACTATCTGGGATCAGCAACGAAAGAAGCCCTGCAGGGAATAGGGGGAGCGTCCTGCCTGTGGGGGCCTCTGACTGACTGAGGTGCTTTTAGGGGAAGCAGGAGGTTGGCCCAAAGATGCTCAGGTAAGACTCGGAGATTCTGCCTGAAGCACACTCTTCCCTGTCTGCCCTCAGTCCAACTGGATTCTCTAGCACGGGCCCCTTGGTGAGTGTGACGCCTTACTGACCATTGGCGAGAAGGGCTTAAGGATTTTACAAGAGCAGGGTGTGTGTGTGTGTTGGGGCGGCGGGCTGGGAGCACATAGTTGCAGAAATCTGGAGAGGCCTTCACTTCCTGTGGTCTTTTAACAGGCAAAAGTGCAGGTGAGCATTGAGCAGTGATGGGCACAGGGTGAAGGTTAGGGCAACAGTTCTGAGGGCCTCCGCCGTCGCCGCTCTGTGGTCTCCAGGAACGTTGGGGTGTCCCCACGCCCAAGCAGAACCCAGGATTTGCCAGAGAATGTGTAACTTCTGTGCCAAAGTGAGGCCCACCCGAGGTCCCGGGCCGCCTTTCCGATGGGTCCGAAACACCGCCCACAGCGCACACTCCTCTGGGAGCAAGGAGTGGGTCGAATTCGATACTTCCCCGGCGACTTCGCAGCCCCGCAGAGGGAAAGAACTCTTCCCGTCCCGCGTCTCTCACCAGCCCGCAGGCCTCCAGGGGCCCGGGTGTCCCAGAGGGGCTGACGACCCGCCCCCTCTGCCCCGCCCCCCGCGCGCCCGGACCAGTCCCACGGCTCGAGGGGCCGGTCCCGCCCCGTCCCGCCCCCGCCCGCCTCTCCTCCTCCCCTCTTTGGGCTAAGCCGGCCTCAGACTGCCAGTCGCTGCGCAGAGCTGAGGAGCGCAGAGCCGCTTGTCTCCCGCCGGCTCTCCCGTCCGTGCACCCTGCTCGGCCATGGAGCCCACTCCCGAGGCCGAGGAGGCGCGGACCGTGCGCGAGGCGCTGGGCCGCTACGAGGCGGCGCTGGAGGGCGCAGTGCGCGCGCTTCACGAGGACATGCAGGGGCTGCAGCGCGGCGTGGAGCAGCGCGTGGCCGAGGCGCTGCGCCTGGCTGGCCCCCTGGCGCGCACCGTGGCCGAGCTGCAGCGCGACAACCAGCGTCTGCAAGCGCAGCTGGAGCGCTTGACGCGCCAGGTGGAGGCGCTGGGCTTGGCCACCGGGCTGTCTCCCGCGCCCGGCACGCCCAGCCCCCCGCCCGCGCCTGGAGTTCCGGACCGCGCGCCCCGCCTGGGCACTGCACGCTTTGCCAGCCACGCCACCTTCTCGCTGTCTGGCCGCAGCCAGGTGAGCCTAGCGGAGCGCTGCGCACCGGCGAGGGCGCGTGTGCGCGTGCACCGGACAGTGGGGCTCTGCGCCTGGTGGGCCCGGCCGCTCCGAGTGCGTGCGCGCGAGCATCTTCTGGGCGGCGGGCACTGCCTCCACCTGCTGCTGGGACCGGGTAGCGGGGTCCCGCCACCGCTCTGAGCTTGAAAGGTCAGAAGCAACGCCTAGCTTGTCCTGTTCTCGCACTTATCTCGCACGCCCACTCTCATCTTCCGAGCCAGGCTCTTTTTGCCCTGAGTTCTGACTCCCTGTCGCTTCGAATCCTATGATACCAACGATTTGGGCGCTGAGGTACAGCCCCTGACCATTCAGAGCTGTCCAGGGCCTGTGGTTGGAATGGTCGGCACCGCCTACCTGCGCCTTTTACCCCCTTTAAGCGCTCTGCTTGCTGTTCACTGAGGCTTGACTGCTCAAGTTATAGATTAACCCAGAGAACCCAAGCCTCTGTGTATGTGTGTGCCGCAGGTAGGCGAGGGTGGGGTGTGCAGTCTGGCCCGGACTGCTGAATAGTTGCCTTTGCCTTTGGGAGCTTACATTGCAGGGGGCAAATCCTTTACCGTGAAGGAGAAAGGAGGGAACTGGCCTCAAGGGGAACCTAGAATCCTGGGGTCAGAGACTGGCCAGAGGCTGGTGCGGACTGGTAACTACCATGTGCAAGGGCCTCCTGGAGTGGCAGGTCCTGGATAGAATGTTTCCATGGTGTGTGCAGTGGGCCTTAGGTGGTATTTTCCATCTTGACCAATCATGCACTCCTGGTTTTCAGGTCTGCGCCTGTACAGTCTGCATTTGCTGCCCCTATCCTATGCAGTTTCTTGGCACTTAGGTCTCCTGCTGTGGGCTGGAGGGGATCAGATTAAGCCTTGCCTCTGGAGAACCCACCTGGGATGGTCAGAGTGAAGATGGTTGCAGACTGAGCAGGGCAGCAGTGTGAGAGCCCCGAGTTCTGTTTCAAACATTGTAGTCTGTTTTCAGAGAAAGGCTTTGTGCCAGAGGCCCAGGGCTTGCTGCTCCTGGAGCAGGTGGGCGTGGATAAGCAGCCTCTGGAAGGCTGCAAGTGCTCACTGGTCAGGGTGGAGCCTCCGGGCAGAAAAGTGGTGTGTGTGTGTGTGTGTGTGTGTGTGTGTGTGTGTGTGTGTGTGTGTGGTGGACACCCCCTGGGTGCTGGACAGAGGAGTTGGGCTTTTTTTCTGGGAGCCAGAAGCCCTGTGTGTCCTAGTGTTCTGTGTAAAATGTCACAAAGTATAGATACATTGAATTCTGTCCTGTGATCCTGACAATCTACATGTCCCTGGTATAAAATCACCACAGTGAGCTCACACATGCCAAATAAAGTGTGCCATCAGTCATTCCTGAGGTTTTATTTTAACATTCATTTGCTACTTGTCTGTTCCTGGAAGCAGCTGTCCAAGTTTTAAGAAAAACAATCTCAGGGTGTATCTCAGTATATACATGTTGGTGTCTGAGCGTGTGATTCTCTGCAGTCATGACTTCTTGCAATGGGAGCTCGCCACTGTCCACAGGGCCAAGCTAGGGGGGCGGTGTGTCTGCTACATCCCCTCAGAGTTGGATGACAGAAGGTGAGTGAACATTAGGGGTAGCGCTAGAGTCTGGAGGTGAGTAACTTGATTGTGATGATCCATGGAGACAGGATGAATCTGATTTGGGGCAGTGGTGGGTAGATGGGACTCCAGCTCTGCTGCCTACCTAGTCCCTAACCTTTGATAATGGGGGCAGGGAGAGACCCTGCTTTGGGTACTACCGGATCACTGATCTCAGTGGGACTTGCTAACAGGGAGGGACTGTGGGACTTCTGGGTGAAGTTGTTTCACAGCAGGTAGATTCATGGGTCTGGTGCTTCAAAGAGTGGACAAGGCTGGAGGCTATGTGGGCCCGTCATAGGGTGGGTATGGTCTTCGGGACACCTACAAAGGAGTCCTGGGCAGCAGAGGCAGAGGAGTTTGAAGGAAGCAGAACCCAAGAAACTTACCAGGGAGTAAGGAAAACAAAGAGTGCCTACTCTAAGATAGGCAGCGAGAGAAGCCCTTCGGAATAAGAGCCTGGGGTCAGCCTGTTGGGGCTGAGGACGGAGACCCTGCTAAGGAACGGATTGTGATCTTAAGCAAGGACCTGGGGAGGAGAGCCCAAGTGTAGCTGAGTGTAGTGGGTGGAGGGTGGCTTGTCTCCATCTGGGCCAGAGGCTGTGTAGACCAGGAGCCCTGGCCTACTGGCCTGATGCAGCTCTCCCCACCTGACCCCAGAAGTACCATCCATTCTCTTATGGCTCACCTTCTTAGGAGCATGGACATAGGCTCCAAGACGATTTATCGGAGTGTGTGTGGGGTCTGTGCAGAGTCATGTACATGCTCTGACTAAGGTGCTATCACCAGCAAGTGGCCTATAATCAGCTTCGTTGTCAAAATAAGGACTGAGGGTGTCTGGGCATCATGTGGGGCGTTACAGCTGTTCTGTGCTGCTGGACATCTGGCGTCATCGGCTGTGCCTGGGGCAGGGGCTGGGTTGGAGGGTCGCCTCCCTGCCTGCAGCCAGGGGTGGCTGCCCTCCTTGATCTGTGGCCAGCCCTTGTGGAGGTCATGTGACACTGCCTGTCTGTAACAAGAACTGAGATGAAGAGACCCTTTGCTGGGAGCTGTAAGACCTGGAGGTGGGTTGTATTCAGGACATAAATGTGCCTTGAACCCACGGCAGAGGGTTTGACCAGGTCATCCACTTCTTAATGCACAAGCCTTGACCTTGCTCCAGAATGAGCTGACATGGGAGGAGGACAGCAGAGGAACAGGCAGGGCGAATGGGGGGTGGGCAAGTTAAGGGGGAGAGAGCAGAATACTGCCACGGGGGCACCTTGCTCCAACCATTGGACAGGTGACCAGGGAAGACCTTCAAGGTGGCCTTCCCGAAGAAGGGAGGCCTGAGACCATGGAACAGATAAGTACTTTTAGAGTATTTGCTCTGAGATCTTGGAGTAGGGGGTGTTTCCTCCTCAGTTTCTCTGTAGCTAGAACAGCAGGGATTGGCCTGATTGTTGGGCCTCCTGTGCCGAGCAGCCTGGGTAGCTGGTGTGTGGTAGATTTGGTTAACGAAAGTGTCCACGGAGCCACTGCTGTTGTCTGAGCAGGAGGAGGGAGCCAGGAGCCGGCTAGGGACCAGAGGCAGATGATGGCAGCCTGAGGCCAGGCCTAGGCTGTTCCCGGGAACTGTCCTTCTCAGCTGAGCTGGAGCCTGTGGGTCCCCATAGCTGAGGCAGAACAGTCCCACAGGAACAAGTGCCAGGAGCAGGGTGTCAGGGGCCTGACCGTGAAAGAAACCAGACTCTCTTATCTGCCTTCCTTACCCAGACACTGTGTGATAAGAGAGTTTAATGCTTTAGGGAGAAGCCTGAACCGAGTCCTTTAAAACTGTGGTGTGAGAGGAGGTGGCCAAGGCAGTAGTTGTGTCTTGCCTCACGTGGGCTGTGCTAGGCACGTGAACATGTCCCCGTGCTCATGGATGAGCCTGCGTGGATTGGGCAGCACTGAGAAGGTCTGAAATATAACTCCTTCCTCCCTCAAATGTTTTTAAAAAATCCCCACTAAGAGGATCCCATTTCCCAGGGTTTCTGAAATTGGGCTTATTATATCTCCTGCTTCTTCTTCTAAGTTCCTAGGTCTGGGGGCTCCCTCAGAGGGCACCTCCCCCTTTCTTAAAGAAAGAGACAGGGAATATTTGGGGTGCCAGCCCAGCTCAACGGGACCTGTTCCCAGGCTCTGCAGTGACTGCTTCCCCCTGAGAAGCACTGAAGGTCTTCCCCTGGTTACCTGTCTCATGGCTGGGGCAAGCTGTTCCCACCAGAGAAGACTGGTACCCACTGGGGAACGTGCCAGGGGCCCCACGTGGGCTCCGGCTCTGAGGTGGCTTCCACCCAGCTGGGCTTGGCCCTTGGGTTTCAGGGTTCTCTTTTTGTGACGATCCTGCTGTGTTGCCATTTCCTTCCAGTCATCTGGCTAGGATAGGTCCTGAGGGACCAGGACTTACCCTCATCCAGGTTAAGTTGTCCTCTGTGCCCTCTGGAAGGCCAGAATGCTTTGTGGATGGAACCCTGGATTAGAGCAGGGGACCCTAATCCCAAGTCTTAACCTGGCCATTGCCTTTAGCCAGTGTGAGTTTCAGGGTATCTTCACCTGCTCTGGGGTATTTTCCCCATCTGTGTGATGATAGGTTGGAAAGTGGCCTCACAGTAGCCCCTTGGCCCAACTCGTTGAGAGGTGAGTGGCTGTAGTAGGGGGCCTGTAAGAGTGAGGGGCAGAGAAAGGTGCGAGTCTAAGGTCAGCCCCCTACTCCTGCTGCTACTGTCCTCCCAGCTTGAGTTAGCCCAGTTTCTTTCCCTTCTCTCTGTGCCAGAGACCCCTTTGTAGGAATCCAGCTGATGCAGAGGTGCAGAAACTATTTCCTTTCTTGTCCCCTGGGGCATCTTGAGGGGTGGGGGGCCTGCAACGTGCAAGAACAAGTATTTGTCCAGCCCCCCTCCCCATAGAAACCTACATTCCTGGGAAAATGATTTCACCATCAGCCTATTCCTCTAGGCCTCTGCCCAGACCTGTAGAACCTGTTGAACTAGAGCAGGGTGGGTTGGAGGGACATGAAGACCCCAAAGCTGACCTGGCCCTGGTGGCAGTGCAGTCTGGAGTTCCAGCTGGCCTGGTTGGTTCTCTCCCTTTGCCAATTGGCTCTGGGTCTCTAGGGCTACCCTCTCAGCTCCGGAGTGCCCGGGCATTCTTTTCTTTCCCAGGGGTCCCAGAGTGGGTTTCGCCTCTTCCCTCTGCCCTCCTGAATTAGAATTTGAGAGATTCCTTCCTCTCCAAGGCCAGGCTCTCGCTAGACCCGGGGTCCTTACCTCTGTCACCTCTCCAGGTTCCCACCTACAGATGGTCCCCTCTCTTCTATAGATGTTTTCTTGTCACTGTGGTCCTACCTCTTATGTTGAGAACTCCGCAAACCTCCCTGCCCAGTACCCCACGCATGAGTAGAGAAGCACCTTGTGACCTAAGCCACCTCCCCTTCCCTCCTTTTCCAGCAGGCCATCTTCTGTCCCCCTCCCACCATCTTATGCCTCTGATTTGATTTTTGCAGCTATCACTAGTGACCTGTTTTTGGCGTAACACAATGGGTGCACTTGCCGTCGCGACATCTTTCCCTTGACCTCACACTGCCTTCGGATGTGCTGACTTTTCTTGTTCACTCTCTTCCTGGTTCTCTAAGGGTGTGCTGCCTTTCTATCTACATCTCTGCCCGCCTCTTCTGTTCTTTTCTACATGTAGGAGCTTCTTCTGCTTCCTGAGAGAAGGGTGGCCCATCTCAGACTCCCCCCAGCCCCATGCAGGCTCTCCCTCTGCTGGACTTCCAGGAGCCTGTGGATGTTGGGACTCAGGTTTCCCCACCGCCCACATCTCCTTTCTTTTACGCTTTGGACTCACGTATCTCCTAACTCCTTCACCCCCCACTGATGTTCCAAGAGCCCCCTTAACACCCGTCTTTCCAAAATGGAAATCTTTATCTGGTCTCCCCTCCCCTTTCTGAGCAAATCTTCCTAGTCACTCAGGCCCAAGTCCAAACTTGGAAGTGACTCCCCATCCACTTACTCTTCCAAAAAGATCCTTTTCTACCAGAGCCCTGACTCCTTGTCTCTTATCTCCTTCCACATTCTTGCTCCATGTCCCCCACTCAGCTCCTTGCCTGGGACTCTTGAGTTGACGTGCCACCTGATCTCCTTTTGTGCCCCTTAGGCTGGCTTCTTACGGGTGTTCCTAAGCGCATCTCTTGCTCCTTTTTTGTCCAAGGAGTCAAATCTCAGAACTCTGGCAGGCAGCTTGGGCAGCAGAGTTGTGTGGGATCGACTGGAGCTTGACGTCTCTGCTTTTGTAGCCACTAGTACCATTGCTAAAGGTGGACTCCCCTGCTTGCATACCTGGCTCAGGCACTCCTGTCTTTGGGGAGTCCCCTTTGTCCCCCAGTGAAACCTTCATACTGACTTAGCACCATTTGTGTACCTGCCAGCCTGATTCACCCCATGGCAGGGTGGGCACCTCCAAGAGGAGGTTGTAGGAGACCTGAGCCATCTGGGGCTAGGCAAGCTGGTGTCTGGGAACTTTCTAGAGAAGGCCAGTCTAAAGACATGTAAGGAAAGGCACAGCCAACCCCTCAAGCCCTTCAGGATGGTCTCTCACTAAGTGTCTCTGGTTGGGGTCTGCTTCTGTCCCCTCTTGTCAGGCCGACACTCCAGGTCCCACTGACACTCTGAGCCCACCACACCCTCCTCACTGGTAGAGAGTAGAACCCAAGATAAGGAGGGCTGTCTTAACCATCACACATCTGGCCGATTTTCGCTTACATCTCGGAACACCCTGTATGTCTCTCTGTGGGTCCCCAGGTCCCATCTGTGAAGTGGGCCTTACATTTGGTAGAGGCCCAGCTGGCACTTGATAGTCTTCTCTTCTTTCTTAGACTGAGACCTGGAGAAGACCTGATGTGGCACAGCACCTCAGCCAGGATCCCAGGATCCTCCATGTTTTTCTTGGTCTTTGTGATTGGTCTGCTTCTTGCTGACCTCACTCCCCACCACAGCCTGGGGGCAGTGAAGAGATGGCATGGAGCTTAGGCAGGCCCCACACTCTGTACATCTGTGGAAATCTGTCCTTGCACTCTGTGCAAAGGCCTCAGCATGAGGCCTCTTGCCCATCTTTGACCCCAAAGAACTTTTTATGTCCCAGTTTCTTCTGTCCCTTGCAGGCAGCTGTGCCAACCATGGCTGGGGCCAGGCTCTCCCTACCCATCATTTGCTTCAGCCTGGGAGGAGGGGTGGACCCACCTTTGTTTTCAGCTGTATCTTGGGCTCTGAGATGAGCCCAGTAGAAGAGTTTGATGGTCCCAGTAGAGGAGTCTGCCTTTTGGTATCTTGGGCCGTGGATGGATTCATTCCAGCTTGCTCTTGGCCTTGGCTCATCATTGTACCTCCTGGGGGCTCTTTTTCCTCAGATGAATGGGAATCACCCTGCTAGAACCAGGAAGGGCTTTGGGAAGTGGCTTGGGGTAGGCAGCCGGTCCTAGTCATGGGGTCTCAATGGTGACCCTGTCTCTGCAGAGTGTGGATCATGATGAAGCCAGTGAGCCTGAGATGAGACGATCCTCAAACTCGTGCATTGTTGAGAACGGACACCAGCCAGATACAGGTAGGGGCCAAGTGGACTGGGTGCGCATGGGGATAGAAGCCTTAACCAGAGGCTGCTGGGATAGCAGCTTCAATCATACGTAGTGGAACTTTTTAAGCACAGAAGGGAATGGGAGATCTTAGAATGAAGTGAGCGTCCCTGTTTCTGGAGGAAAGTAAGCAGGGGTTAAGGAACTGTCCGAGCACTGAAGAGAGTCGAGGATCAAGTGACAAGCCAATTGGATGTAACGAGTTGGCTACCAGGGGAATTTGGGAAGAATCACCTCTGGGTGGAGCAGCAAGGTGTTTCCAGTCAGGGAGGTCAGGGAGGCTGGAACAATCAGTGAGGTCTTCCTTGAGGAGAAGGGTTCAGGGAAGGTGGAGCCCCACATGGGGAGTCTGAGGCCCAGGAGCTGCCATGGCTGACCTTCCCCTGCTGGTCATACATTCCAGATCCAGGTGATGGCCCCACTGAGGCTGTCCAGACCTTCACAGCACCAGAGGCCCCTAAGCCCCGCCCCGTGAGCCTCTCCTTACGGCTGCCCCACCAGCCAGTCACAGCTGTCACCCGTGTCTCCGAGAAGTTCTCTGGGGAGACCTCAGCTGCAGCTCTGTCACCCATATCTGCTGCCATCCTGGGGGGCTTCAGTCCCAGCCCCAGTGAGACCACCACCCCCTGGACTCCCAGTCCCACCGGTAAGAGCAAGAGGATTGGGCTGACACTGCACACCCCCCCCCGGGGGGAGGGGAGGGAGGCGAGGGAGGACAGAGGCTGAGGGTCGCAGGAGACTTAGGGAAATCCAGGCCAAGCCCCACCTCATCTCTGCTTGTCACTGTGACCCCTTCTCTTAGCCTGTCTGCTCTGTCAGTGGGACGTTACTTTGCCAGAGTCCCCTTCAGAGACACCATGAAACAGCATCATCTCCTTTGGTGCATGGCCGCACTTCCGTGATGAGTCAATGCAGTGCTTTGGTTACCTTGCGTGTGTGGCACAGTCCCCCTTTCCCAATGACCCCTCCAGGCCTCCGAGGCTAGCATTGCATGGGCTTCCAAAGGCAGGTTTGGAAAAGTATTTGCTGGTTTGGGCTCAGTGCCTCAAGATCAGGGCGGGAGACAGTTTAGGGACCTCTTTGATGCTGCTGCTTTGTGTCCCCATCCTCCTTCTCAGGTTGGCTGAGGCAGGGCTGGCCTTAG
Source organism: Ctenodactylus gundi (assembly GCA_004027205.1). Lineage (NCBI taxonomy): Eukaryota > Metazoa > Chordata > Mammalia > Rodentia > Ctenodactylidae > Ctenodactylus > Ctenodactylus gundi. The sequence goes on along the minus strand of PVKB01002694.1, from coordinate 178,612 downwards.
CCTGGGGGATCTTGTCTGTTTCCAAAGTGATGTCTAGTAAATGGGGCAAGAGCCTAGCTGCTGCTGGCCTTGTGTGAGGCCAAGTTTGTCATTTCTCTTTCTTCGTTGTGCAGAGAAGAATTCTTCTTTCACTCGGTCCTTATCGAGCTCTGGCTATGGGGCAGTGACAGCAGGCAAGCGCAAGGACAGGTGAGTCCACTGCTTCCCTAGCGGCTTCTCTGCTCTTCCTGGGACCCAGGCTGCACAAGTTCCCTGCAGGGACCTCCCTGTGCTGACCCCAAACAGGCCCCTGCCCGGAGCGGAGCTCTGCAGAGCTAAGGCAGCAGGGTTGGCAAGTAGGGCAGGAGCAAGGAAATGAGGCTGCAGGCTTGGTAGCGAGGTTTGGAGAAACATGGCTGCAGGTTGGCTTTCTGTGAGCCCTTCAAAGAAAGTCAGTTGAAAGATTGTATGTGTCGAATCCCAGCTACTTGAAAAGGCGAACCAGGAGTATTGCAAGGCTGAACAACTTAGTGAGATGCTGTCTCAAAAAAAAAAAAAAAAAAAAAAAAAAAAAAAAAAAAAAAAAAAAAAAAAAAAAAAAAAAAAAAAAAAAAAAAAAAAAAAGAGAAAATCAACAATAAATAAAAAAAGGACTGGGGATGTAGCTTAATGTGAGGGCCTTGGATTCAATCCTAGTCACAAATACACACACTCTCAAAAAAATAAAAATAATAAAAAGGGCTGAGTTGTAGCATAGTGGTAGAGCACTTACCTAGAATGTATGAAGCCCTGGGTTTGATTCCTACCACTTGAGTAGGAGGAGCGGAAGAAGAGAAAAGAAAGATAAGGGAAAAAAGACTGCAAGTGTGCGTATGTGTCTCAGCCTCACGCAAGGAAGGAGAACCTTCTGCTTACTCTGAACAGATAACTGGAGAGGCCATGAGCAGAGGCAGGCACCAGGGCTTCCCTGTGTGTTGATGCAGAGCTCCTCCAGGACTTGGGGGGCTCCTGTGTTTTCCAGGCCTGCTGAGCTGTGGTTGGTTCTGGGGTGGTGATGGGGGGCAAGCTTGGTGTTTTTCCTCCCTTTTTAGTAATAAAAGGAGAGTTGTGACTTCCTGGCAGATTGTTCTCGAGGGAAAACAAAGAGGATCTCAGGAAGCGATGGTGGAGGAGGAAGGCTTGGTCTCGGTGGGGCTGGCTCTGGCTACAACTCCTGCTGAGGAGAGTGTCCCCCTGCCCTCCCCAGGCCCTGACACCTGCCAAGCGGTAGTTGTGTCCTTCTCTACTTGGGCCCTATGTTTTCAGACAGCAGCTCTGTTTAGAAAACCTGCTAAACCAGTTGGGTACCGGGGCGGCAGGTGGAGCTCCAATCTACCATGGGCGTGGACTCAGGAATGGTCTGCATGTCACTCAGTCTGTGTGAGGGGCCAGACCTGGGGCTCAGGGAGCCAGTGATGCCCAGGGCTGTGTTCCTGACTTGGTTTTCTCCTTAGCCCACCGCTGGTGACACCACCCCAGTCGCCTCCATCCCCACAGCCATCAGCCACAACTCCGGCCCCTCGCCAAGGGGAGCGTCGCAGGGAGCTGGTGAGGTCACAGACGCTGCCCCGCACCTCGGGGGCACAGGCCCGGAAGGCGTTGTTTGAGAAGTGGGAGCAGGATACAGCCAGCAAGTATGGATGCTCACCTCCTTACCCAGTCTGAGCCCGGTCCCTAGAATAGGCCCTACCCAGCCTGGTGTCAGGCAGGCAGGGAGAGTAAGGCTGAGCCCTCTGTCCTCTTCCTGAAGACCAGACCTCTCTGGCAAAGTTCAAGGTCAGGGCTAGGTCATCGGGTGTGTCAGGGAATCAGGAGGCCCCAGTTGCAGGGATATGAGGGCTGTGGGGCAGGAAGGCAGGCCAGGCCTTGTGAGAGCCCCTCCCTTCCATTCTGAGGCGCCCTGATCTTCAGAACCCTCAGGGCTCCTGAGCCACCTCACCCGAATTCTTCCTGGGTGGTGACTCCTCTAGTTTCAAGGCATGACCAAGGAGTTCACTAAGGGTTGGGAGGCTCAGCTAGGGCTGGGTGACCCTGCTAAGGAGCTAGACTTGCCCAAGAGCCAAACGTGACACAGCAGACCCCAGGACCCCACTGGGTACTACCATGGCCTGTAAGAGATGAAATCCTTGGACTGTAGCCTGCTTTTTATCTGAGTATCCAGTCTCTTGTCGTGCATGGTATTGACTCCTGCTGTGTACAAGGTATGGTGGCCCAGACTTTATGTGATGATGGGTGACAGTGAATCCCTGCTTCACTCTCATGAGTGAGTCAGACATAGGAATCTACCCTCTGACCTTAAGCAACCTAACCCTGGATGTTAGGAAGTATCCTTTGGGCCCCAACAAGGAGATTATGCCCTTGACTGGAAGAGAACTTTCAGAGAAGGAGACTCAGAAGGACAGTGGGGTGAAGGGAGGGAGAGAGAAGATGGTTCAGGCGTAGGGCAGTAGCATGGGACCATGCCCACTCAGGTATTCTGTCTCAGGATTCTGCTGTGGAAAACACACCGGCTTCCTAGAGGGCTGGGCAAGGGCATGCGGGGCTGTGTGGTTGGGCTGAGCGCTGACCCAGCAGCTCCCCAGGTGAGCATATCAAGAGAGCATCTTCGCAGGTGGTATGGAAGCAGGGTTCTCCTTGTTCCCCATAGTGAGCCTATATTCTCTCCACAGGGGCAAAGGTGAGGCCCGGGCCAAGCTGAAACGGTCACAGAGCTTTGGCGTGGCCAGTGCCAGTAGCATCAAGCAGATCCTGCTCGAGTGGTGCCGTAGCAAGACTGTGGGCTACCAGGTGAGATGACCCTGAGGTTTGACCAGGCATCATCATCCTTGCCCTTGACCTCCCGGTTAGGGTAAGAGCCTACCAAGGCTGTGGGACAGGGGAAGGTCCAGAGTAATCATGCTTTCTGAACGGGTGCCTAGCAGCCAGCAGCAGATGCTTAGCAGTCCCAGGAGTTCAGTGCTAAGCCTGAGCAGACCAGTGGAGTGCACTTAAAGGGCTGGGGTCTGGTGACAGTGACTTGTTGTTGGGCTGGGTAGATAGATGGTGGGCCTTGGGAAGGAAGAGCGGCTGGAAGAATCTGTTCGCAGGGTTGAAGTGGGTGTGGGGAGCTGACGTAGTCATCTGCACTGACTCCCGTTTGCCCTGTTTGCAGCACGTGGACCTGCAGAACTTCTCTTCCAGCTGGAGTGATGGGATGGCCTTCTGTGCCCTGGTGCACTCCTTTTTCCCTGATGCCTTTGACTACAATGCCTTGAGTCCCACACAGCGACAGAAGAACTTTGAGCTGGCCTTCACCATGGCTGAGTGAGTATGGAGGGTCCTGCTGGCCAGGTAGGATTGGGGTGTGGGCAGGAGACAAGGCAACTTTAAGGGAGGATGTTGTGGCCATCCAATCTACCTTCCTCTTATACAGATGGGGAGATTGGGGCCTGGAGAGGGATTGGCCTAGTGTCGTGCAGTCCTCAGAGCAGTGTCTCTCAGTACCCGGTATTCTGCCCTCCTTGCTGGCTGTCAAGACTCTAGGGTGCAGTCTGGAAGACCAGCCATGCATAGGATGCAAGGGGCATTGGGACAGGGTCCCTGCAGTGTGGGGTCTGCCTCTCAGGCTGGTGAGGCGATGCAGCTGCTTGGAAGAGCTGCTGACTAGCAGGAAACCAGACTGTATCTGGGATATCTCAAAAGTAGATTTTCTTCAATAAATACTGTCTTAGCATTTGCCATGAAATTGGCTACTATATTAGTCTGCTTTCTCTTGCTGCAATAGAATACTTTATGCTAGGTAATTCATAAATAAAAGAGGTTTACTGTGGCTCATAGTTCTGGAAACTGAAGTCCAAGATCATGGCGATAGCTTCTGCTCATCTGCTGAGGCCTCATGCTGCTTCAGCTCATGGTGGGGGGTAAAAGGGCAAATGGTCCAGTGTGCGAGAGGGAAGGAAAAAAGAGGACTGGATGCTTTGTAACAGCCTGCTCTTACGATAACTAACCTGCTCTTATAAGACCTATATTATCCCTTCATGAAAGCATGTACCAGTCACTTCCTCATCACTGGGGAAGGCATGTGACACCCATGATTTAAAGGAAGAAAGATTTATTTTGGCTCAGAATTTCAGTGGGTTCAGTCCAAGGTTAGCCAGAAAGTGCATGTCAGAAGAGCATGGTGAAGGTAAGCTGTTCACGCCATGGTGGCCAGAGGGAGAAGAGAGAGATAGAGGAGGAGCTGTGGATGAGGATACTCTCTTCCACGTTACTTCCCCAGTGACCCACCTCTCATCAGGCCCCACTTAGGAAGCACAGCACCTTTTGCTATATTGTCAGTGGATGAGTCCACTAACCAGTAAAGCACCCTCAGGATCCTATTGTTTTTCAAACACACGAGATTTTTAGGGGACATTTTAGATCTAAATTCTAACATTCCACCCTGACCCCAAAAAGGATCACATCCATTTTTTTTTTTTTTTTTTTTTGTTGCAAAGTACTTCCAGTCCATCTTTAAAGAGTTGCCAAAGACCTAACAGCATTGCTAAAAAATTCAAGTCCAAAGTCTCCACTGAGACTCAAGGCATACTCTTAGCCGTGAGCCTCTGTCAAATTCAAGAAGAAAGTTGAATGTTTTAACATATGATGGCAAAGGGTAAATATTCCTGTGAAGGCAAGAACAAGAAGATAGAAAGAATTGGACCAAAGCAAGATCAAAACCCAGTAGGGCAAACTCCAAATCCTGTAGCTTTATGTCCAGCACCCAGGGCAGGGGGAAGTAAAATGTGAGCTCCAAAGTGCTGGTGGCCCTACGTTACGGCCTTGCTATTTGCAGCCTGCATGGTCTCTCTTAGTCTGGCTCTACTCACTGTCTGTGGTTTTTCCTCAGCAGATATTATGTATTGCTGGTATCTCCAGCTTCCTGGGGTTTCCACTGCACTTTTTGCTTTACTTTCACAGATTCACGCACTGCCCTCTCAGGGGTGCTCTGCCTGGCCTCCCGGCCTTCCTCTATAATCCAATCAAGAGTCTTCATGACACTATAGCTCTTGCATTTTGTATGCCTGTAAAACCAGCACCACATGGGTGACATCAGTGTCTTGTCTGCTGCCAGTTTGAGCAGTAGCTAGGCCCCCTTAGACATGGCTATGGAGATCTCTGAGTGCCTGGACGGTTGAGCATGGTGAAATGATTCCTGGAGAAACAATCCCCTAGGGGCCTTTCTCAAGCAGATGTCCTAGGGACTTTCTTCTCAAATAAAAGCAATTATAGTTTTAAATCATTGAGTCTTCAATGAGTGGAGTTTTGCTGATTTTTGAAATGTATTTAAAGCACCTTTTCTATTATCGTGATACAAAGTACTTAAAATGTCTTTAATACTAATCTTTTCAGCACCGTGTTCTCTATGGCACAACTTTGCAAGTACTTCCATTCTGATAAAATCGCAAACTTTTCATTTCTGCTTTTTGCTGCTGATCTTCACTGTAGATCTGGCTAAAAGCCACCAGTAATACCTATACCACAGCCTGAATATTGGACTGCTGTGAAATTTCCTGCCAGGTTAATTAGATACCACCGTTGATCCCAGTGTCTTTCAAAGTCTCAGGACATAGGAATAAATTTTCTGCCATGAGATAACACATGACCCCTAGTCCAACTGCCAGTGGAGTTCTTATCCCAACTGAAACCTCCTAACCCTTGCTTTAATATTTGCATTCTTTCAGTATTCTGGTCTTCTGAGCTTCAGCCATAATCTCTGCTCAGTCTGCTGAGCTTTCTATGACTTCTCTAGCCTGCATCTCCAGATGTTTCCAAATTCCTCCATCAAACGAGTTCCAAAGGTTTCCAAAGCACAAGGTCAGGTACAGTTGTAGCAATGACCCTACTCCTGCTACCAGTTTTCTGTGTTAGTCACTTTTCTAGCTCTGGAACAATATTCCTGATACCTGCCACTTAAAGGAGGTGAGGTTTACTTTGCTTACAGCTTCAGTGGGTCTGGTCTGTGGTCTGTTGGCTCCAAAGCAGAAAGAACAGCCTGGTGAGGAAAGCTGTTCATGCCATGGCAGCCAGGAAACAGAAGAGAAGAGAAGCAGGGGACATAAATCTACCCTCTCCACATCATGCTCCTAGTGCCCCACTTCCAACGAGGCTCCACCGCTCAGTAGCATTTTAGCTGCTGAACTTATCAGTGGATAAATGAATCTACTGATGATGAGTATAGTGCCCCTGTGATCCTATTCCTTCCAAACACATGAGACTTTGTGGGGGCATTTTAGGTCTGAATTATAACAGTGCTTATCCCTCATGATCCAAATATCTCTTAACAGCCCATCACCTCTCAACACCAGAACAGTGGGAACTAGGCCTCGATATTTTTGATGAGGACAAATCACATTCAAACTGTGACAGTTGACTTCTGACAGTACGCTTGTAGGAAGGTTTGGGCAGGGTGGAGCCGTTCAGGGATCAGGATGTGCTTGGGAAACCAGTTTGGGATTAGGTTATTGGCCAAGGCCAACCCTTAGAGTATCAGGAGAATTGGCAAAGTCTATCCATCAGGACCCTGGCGAGAAATGGGTGTGTATACCAACTGTGAGAGGAATTTCATAAAGGGACTCTTTACAAAGGTGTGGGCAGGAGGTAGAGAAATGGGACGGGTATGGGGTAGCCGCACCTTTGGCGTAGTAGCGGTGTGTGTGGACTAGTTACCAATTCTTGGCCTGCAGCTGCTGGAGCTGGAGAGAGCCCTGGTTTTGTACAGAGACTGTCTCATAGTTTTCAACAGATGTATGTGGCTAGTGAGCTGTGCCCTGGCAGAAATGAGCCGCCAGTCAAATGCTCTGACCTCATTCCCCTCTTGCCCTCTCCCCAGGGCCTCTTTTTGGCTGACTCCAGAAGACAGAGGGCAAGGGAGCCATTGCTGTGTCCTCAGAGTCCCTAGGACAGGTACAGATGAGTGGTGCCGAGTTCTCTGAAGGACAGAGAGAAGGCAGACCCACTAGAGAGCTGAGTTTCCAAAGGGTGTGTCCATCATTCCCCCCTGCCTTTGTGCTTGTGTTGTCAGACTGGATCTGTCCTCAAGGGACCATATTTGTTTCCAGTTTGAGTCCTCAGTGCCTGCGTTCCTGTGTGTTCCTCATGTGTGTGTCAGAATGATAGCGGCCTTACCTTGCTCTGTTCCTGGCCTAACCACTCTGCATCAGGCGCTGAGCCTGGCCAGGAAAGGGGTCGAGCCTCTTGGGTCTCCTAACCCACGCTTGGTGTTGTAAGCTCTCCTGAAGCCCAGGCAGCCTGCCCACACCCGCAGCAGCAGCAGATTGAGCCTCTGGCCCTGAGCTGCCCAGCCTGAGGTTTTGGAGTATCAGTGTTGGCCTGTAGTGTTGTCCCACATGACGCCCTGGGACTCTCAGTCCCCCCGGGATCACAGGAACTCCTTGTATACTTTAAAAGCCTTCTCTTTCTTGGCTGCTCGGGATTAGTTGTCATCCTAATAGCAGAAACAGCTTTGGCTGAGCGTGTTATGCAACTGGATCCAGACGATAGTGGAGTCACGCCAAGTGTCGCGGCATGATGTGGGGAGGGGGTGGCTCACGGGAGGAGGCCCAGCTGCTTGGAACTCAGAAGTGGCAGCTGTCAAAAGCCAGACTGTTAGAATGTGTGGGATTGGGGCTTCCATATAGACACCCCAAGACTCACCCAGCTGGAGGAAGGCCACGCTCAGAGTTCTTCACCATCTCAGTCCAGTGGGCCAACACTGCCATCTCATGACCTGGTTATCTCAGTCACTCTCAGCTCTAAGCCAAGCTAGGCTGTGACAGGGAGAAGGACACCCTGGGTCTTTTCCCCAATTCACAGGGAGCACAGCTTCCTTTGGCAGCCAGAGCTAGAGTGATTGCAGGCTCTGTTTTCCCAGTACGAGGTTTGAGTCCGTGGCATCTCATGACTCTAAACAGATGTTTCTTCTATTCCCAGGCTGAGGATGGAGGCTGGTCCAGACTTCTCTTCCCTTCTTTCTAGAGCAAACAGGGGATAAAAACTTGGCCCTGCCTCCTTATGCCTGAGCCTGCTCCTGGCTCAGGAGAGGAGGAGGGTATGATGGGGCCAGTGGGATGAGTTCTGGCTTTTCTGCTGACTCCAGGGGATGGGAGCGGTGCCTGCAGCAGGCCTGTGTGGGGAGCTTGCACAGACCCTGGGGAGGCGCCTCTTCTGTGAGTCATCCCTGAGATTATCTGACAGGTACGTGGGGGAGAGGATTTTGAAGATGGGCCTGCTTGCCTGGGGCCTCTTGGGAAGACAGCTGTTTGGATCGCCTGAGATCTTGGACAGTGACTGGTTAGGAAAGCTGAAAGAAAGCCCAGGAACACCTGCTTGAGGATCTTGGCTATCACTGTCTTGAAGATATAGTCTGTAGGTTTGCCAGCAAGATCTGAGCCCACACGCAGGGCTGCTGAAAGCCATCAAGAGCCGTGTAGGCAGAGGACAGAGCTAAGAAAGGCAGTTTTAGGAGTAGGCTGCGGGAGATAACAGAACCTGGGATTCAATCAAGGCACAGACTTTGACGTGAAAGTGAGTACGTGGTGTTCCCAACTGCGTATTCACTGGCATCAGGAAGGAAGCGTCCCCAGCTACCCATGAGCAGGTGCCTTCAAAGCACAAAGGTGCATCTGCAACCTTGGGAGTGAGAGTGATAGGTGCTGCTCCTCCCCGTGCAATTCCTGGGCCCCGAGATTCCTTGTGGCCTAATCCGTGTGAATGATGGGGTGTTGACAGCGGGGTGAGCTTCCCTTGCCTGACAGGTGTTCAGGGCTGGGAATGAGGGAGGACTGGCCCCTTTTATGGAAGGGGCTGAGTCGGGAGGGCTGCTGACCCCTCCGCACCTTCCCTCCTCGTCCCTCCCAGAGCAGAATGTAGGGTGAGGGACGCGCGTCTCACTTGCCCTGCGTGGAATGTGCCCTGCTCTTGGGTCACCCCCCCTGCAGAAGGGGCTTCCAAGCTATTTGTAGTGCCCATGTGTCTCCGTCTAAAACAAGACTGGAGGCAGCCGTCCTAGTCCTGGCATCCTGGCCTGCATTTAGAGCAGCTTAAACAAATAAAAATAACCCCAAGCTCCTCCTCCCTGTCTCTTAACATGCCAGCCCTGGGGTCGCTAAAGATCACAGTAGGTGAGAGGAGGAGGAGCCCTGTAAACCCGGTGTCCCAGTCCCCAAGAGGTGAGATTTAAGAAGCTCGTGATGATAGGCCCGTATTCACCCCGGTTCTTGTCTTGTGGTATCCTTGGAAGTGATTTACACTCTCTCTGAAGTCTCCTATGTAGTTTGAATTATTGAAAAATAAGCTTGATGAGGTGGGGCATAGCTCTCTGGTTTAAAGTGCTTGCCCAGCAGGCACAAGCCCCTACGTTTGATTCACCAGCACCATGTCATGATTAACTGGGCATGGTGGTACATGCCTGTAATTACAGCGCTCAGGAGGCTGAGGCAGGAGGATTGCCATTGAGTTGGAAACCAGCCTGGATTACAGAGTGAGACCTTGTCTCCAAAAACCAAAAACCAAAAAAACAGACATAAAAAACAAGCTTGAATTATTTTTACAAAGGCATCTTAAAAAAAAAAAACATAAAGGCCAGTTTGGGTCACTACTCTCTTTCTTTCTGCAGTGCTGTGATGTGAATCCAGGACTGTATGTGTGTGCTAGGCAAGCTCTACCGCTGAGCAAATCCCTGTCCATCCTTTTTTTCTGTTCTGAGGATTGAACCCAGAGCCTTCCTTCTTGGCTACATCCCCAACCCCCCTTTTTTTTTTTTTGTATTTTATTTTGAGATAAAGTCTTGCTCAGTTATCTAGGCTGAATTTGAAATTGGAATCTTCCTACCTCAGCCTCCCAGAGTGTAGGATTAAAGAAAGCTGTCAATATTTTGAGGCTTGAATTTTTTTTTTTTTTTTTTTTTTGAGATAGAGTTCCACTCTGTAGTCCAGGCTAGTCTTGAACTCACTATGTAGCTCAGGCTGACCTTGAACTGGCAATCCTCCTTTCTCAGCCTCCCAAGTGCTGGAATTACAGGCATGTGCCACCATGTCTGGTTTATGTGGTGCTGGGGAATTGAACCCAGGGTCTTGAGCTTGCTAGGAAGGTGCTTTAAATTGCTGAGCCATTTCTCCATCCTGAGGCTTAAATTTTTTGATAAGAGTCAACACTGACCTTCACTTCTCTTTTTTGTGTGTCCTATCCCCAGAGTTGTGTTTAGCCTGTGTCTGCAGCTTAAGGATAACTTAAGGGTAACTGCTGACACTTCAGTATCTGTGAGGGAGAGTACTCTGTCTGTAGTTAACTGCCTGGAGTAGAAGGCAATTGCCCCTGAGGGTGTGGTATGGGCCATACAATGACCTCTAAGACAAGGACACTGTCCTAACCTGTAGGAAGGAGAACTTGGAGCTCCCCAGGGCAGGAAGTGGGTGCAGGGCAGAGGTGGTGCAGGGAAAGAGGGATCATAGAGACAGAAAGTGACTGCGTGTTACTCGCGGTTGGGACCTTACTGTCATCCTGATGGCCACCCTGATCTTGAAGACTTGTTGCTCGTGGGTTACACCCCTGCAGAAGGGGCTTCCAGGTCATGCAGCACCCATGTGTCTCTGCCTAAAACAAAATGGGAGGCAGCAGTCCTGGGAGGGTAGAAGGCCATTGATTGAGGTTGACCTCAGCCTCTAGGATGAGGGAAGGGTCCATCTGTTCTCCTCTGCATGGGCTGGATAACACCTAGAAAATAGTTCTGAAGGGGGCTAGAGGACCAGAATGAGTTCAGAGGGTCCTCAGTACCGTGTGTGTGTGTGTGTGTGTGTGTGTGTGTGTGTGTGTGTGTGTTTATGTGGGGGGCAATTAAAGAACCAGGAGGGAATCAGAGATATTTCTTGTCAGGGAAAGACATGGATATGAAGGTCCCTTCCAGCGTGGAATGGGCTCTTACAGGGGAAAAATTAGACTGAGAATATCCTTGTGAAAAAAAAAGGTAAAAAGTATGGAGGGAAAATAGCATAAGTAACACAAGGAACCATTTTCTCATGGCCGGAGTCATCTGCAGAGGAGTTGAAATGGCCTTAGGACACTGTTTTGGCTCCATTTTTGTGGACCTGGAGGTGAGCAAGCCAAGTGGGGCTTCTATGGAGATGTTGACCTGGGTGCTTGGGTAGGATGATGTTTGAGTTCTCTTCCAAGGCCGAGATCCTGGGGTTCTGACGCTGTTCTCACTTAACTTGCAGCACCACTGAGGTTACCCTCTGGTGGTGCCACCCTGGGTCCAAATGGAGCCTGTTCACCTAAAACCAGGATCTCCTGAATTGCAGACCTGTGAAGGAGGGAGGGAGAGGGAGAAAGTGACAAGGAGGAGGGCAGCAGATGTCCAGGGAGGGTGCTACTAGGTCAGCTCGGGTCCCTGGGCTCCCCAAATAACTCACATTTCTCTGTCCTTGTCTACAAAGCTTCTTTGCATACCTGCCCTGAGCCCTGTGCTGACCTGTCCTAGGGAGTGAGGGTCCCCGCTCGTAGGGCCAACCGCACTATCATCCCACAAAGCCATTGAATTCCCTTACAGTGGCCTGCTTCAACCCTGAGAGGGAGGTGGGGATGGGATCCGGGACAGATGTCTCCATTTCGCTTTGACATTTGGTTTCTGATAGGAGGCCTGGCATCTGGCCAGCACCACGGTGCAAGGCCTGGTGGTAATGTTACAGGCTTTGTCTTGGGAGCACACTGCCTAGGGCTCTGCCCCACACGGCATCTGGGTAGGAGGGGCTGCGTGAGTCATGCTGCAGGCTGTGGGGCAGTCTGAGGAGCCCCCATTTGTTAGCTGGAGTCTCCCCCTCTGGCTAGGCTCTCTGGGGAACCAGGTATACAAGGTCACACTGGGGAGGAGCAGCCTGCCAGCCTCCCAACAAACCCTCTGGGAGGGAGAACAGAACTGTGTTCCAGTTTCCTGCCCAGGAAATGGGCACAGAAAGCTGACTCTGAGCCCAGCTGTTTAGATTTCACATTCAGCCCTTTTTCTCCATTGTCTGCTTTGTTTTTAAAGCAAGGAGTAATCCTAAAAACAGCAGTCTCTAATGTTCACAGAGCTCTTGGCTGATTTGCATGGTGAACAATATCCACTTTGTTCCACTCTGTGGAGTGGATGTTGTTCCAGATGGGGAAACTGAGCTCTGGACAGGTTCAATATGTTGCCCTAAGTCGTGCTGTTAGTAAGAGATGGAGCTGGGATTCGAGCCCTGACAATCATGCACTTATTGATGTGGGAAGGAAAAATCAGAATGCCTGGGACATATAAAAATTAACTTAAGTGTGGAAGGGTGCTTTCTGACAAGTGGACCAAGTGTAATTAAGTTTGCCCCTGATGTCAACTGGCTACACCCACCTCCTGGGAGACTGAGGACTATTGGTAAAGAGAGTGGAGAATGTGATGGGGACATCGCTTGGCAGTTGAGGGACCACCTGTTGGCTCAGGCCTTAGTTCTGAGCTGTGCAGGCAGGGCTACATGTCTTCTCTGATGATACTCGTCTTCCCACTAATAGGCCACCAACCTCCCTCCACACTCCAGGGAAGATTTAAATAAAGTAGGCCTGGCGTGGTAGCACACACCTGTAATCCCATCCCTTGGGAAGCTGAGGAAAGCAGGTGGCAAGCTAATGGCCACTTAGTGAACCTTGTCTCAAAGGTTAAAAAAAAAAAAGGTTAAAAAATACAATACCCCTCAGGTTCAATCCCCACAACCATTAAGTTTTTATAAATCAAAATATTAACTATATAGGTAGGCTCAGGGATGTGGGAATTTGGGAAACAGCATGTTAGACTAAGTGACTCTAAGGATTCGCCTGGGTTTGAGTCCCTCCAGATTGGTGGGTACTGAAACACCTCTGGCTCCAGGCTGAATTCTCTTTGGGTACAGTGGCACTAGACCTGTTGCAGGGGGCTGGCTGCTAGCTGGACCACGTTCTTACGGCAGCTTCTGTGTTTCAGGAACCTGGCCAACTGCGAGCGCCTCATCGAGGTGGAGGACATGATGGTGATGGGCCGCAAGCCGGACCCCATGTGTGTCTTCACCTACGTCCAGTCGCTCTACAACCACCTGCGCCGCTTTGAATAATTTCAAGCCCTGGGAACTTAAAACCAAAAAAGCCCTCCAGGAAGAAACTGCGGGGCTGCTTGTGTTCCCCGAGTCAAGCTGACCCTTGAGAAGAGTTGCCTCTGGTGTGACAGCTGGCTGTTGGGTGTGTGGTATGCGACTCTGTGCCCCTACACGCCCAGCTGTGTTACTGATTAAAAAGCACCGCTGAGCTGTGCCTGGACAGCACTATCATAGCCAAGGGCTTGAGGGAAAAGGAAAGTTCCCAGAGAGACACAAATTGGTGCTAAGTAATGATCTTCCTGAAGAAATGCTTGCCTGTGTAGATTCTGGAATGCTCAACTGCAGTTTTCCCTCTGGTGGATCTGATACAATGCCTTGCTATGGTTCTATTGATTATGAAGGGTTTTTTTTTTTAAATCGAAGTACCCAGAGTTTACTTCCTCACACTCCTGTAGGTCTCTTTCCTCCCTCCCTCTGTCTGGGCCACTGCCAGGAAACAGACCGCTCAATCAGCAGCTTGACAAAGAAGACTGAGGTCTTGGGGAAGAAACGGCTTAATCACACCCAGGTGCTGGGCAACAGATGACCTTTAAGCCACCTCTACTCTCTGGGGAGGTGGGAAGGCTCTTGCCTTGCTCCTTTTCTTCCCAGGAGGCCCCATGGCGGCTCAGCTCAGAATAGGCTTTCTGGAAGGCCGCACTCTTGGAAGGACAGACCCTTTGTGCTGACAAAGTTTTTATTCACATCTTTTTTAGGGGACTTGTTACAGGTATTTATAAAAAAAAAAATTCCATCTGTACCATTGACCTGTTTATTTGTATATAAAAAGATGTGTCAGACTTGGCTTGAGATTTATTATTGCTGTTTGGGAAATGGGTTTTGTGACTAAAGACTGCACACATTCAGAGGTCCACTTAAATGCCACCACAGTGACGTTTGCTGCCTCCAAATTTTCCTGGTATCGCCCATCTTCAGGATGTTGGAGGAGTGTGGTCAGCAAGTTCTCCCTGCAGATCTGTCCTTTCGATGCCAACAAAGGCTTTATGATAAGAAGTGGCCCAAGATGGAAGGTTTTGGGGTGGTTCTTTTTTCTTCATGGTGGTACCTGGGGTAGAAGTGAGGGCTTGTACGCATACTTAGGTAGCAGTCTCCTGTTGAGCTACACCCCCTGCCCCAGGGCTGGCCCTTTTCATGGGAGCCTATCATGGAGTGCTGGTTTTATTTCAAAACTCTTCGGTGGTAGAGTTTTAATAGAAAAATATGTAGGTTCTATAAAGCTTCAGCCAGTAGCTTATTCTGACTCAAAAATCATTTGGTAGTTGGGTTGGGTTTTTTTTTTTTTGCCACGAACTGCTAAAGCGTCCCTTTAAGGAGCCGATATGAGACTCCCTCTCCTGCTCTAAGCATCCATGCCACCATGCCTCCGTGGACTCACGCGTGTGTCTTTTGGGTTGCGAGTCAAGGATAGAATCTCCTTGTGGGGTCTGGAGGCCGTGGCCAACCTTGCAAGGGGGTAAGCAGAACTCTCAGTGGGTTTACGTGTTCAGGCTGCGGCCTTGCCCCATCTTTTTAATTCTCCCGCAATGGGAACGACCGCCTGGCTGGCTTACTACTTGCAGGCTTGGGAAGGTGAGCCCTATTATTAGCAGAGACACATACTTGAGCTTAGGGTTTCAAACCTAAGCCAACATGGGAACACAGGGGCTCTATAAAAAGCATGCCTGTATGTTACTGAGTACTCACACATGTTGAACGCAGCCTTCCTGATTTACAGACATGCTTTGAGCCTTCACACATAAAGTACAGCAGATGGTGCTGGGATGAGGGACAATTTCACTTACATGTTGGGAATGGTGTCCCTCGTGTCTCACTGCCAGAATAATATTGGTTCCATGGTGCTCTTGACTGTAGTCTTCGGGTAGAGGGAAGGAGAGAGCACAAGGACCAGTGAGTTTTAGACTGGAACAAACAAAGCAAGAGGGCTCCAGAGCGCGGGAGAAAATGCAGGGAGGCCACACAGTCCCCGGATGTTTGGAAATCACCATTTTAGACTGGAATGACATTGCAAATTCCCCGTTTGTGGGATCTACTCATTGCCTTCCACCATGGTATGGAGCGTTTCACATCTTTTCTCTGTCCTGAAAGAATTACTGGAGCTGCTCGTGACAGTCTCCTGCTTTTCCAGATAGATCCGTTCCTTCACCTGGATTTTGTTAAAACTTATTAAATCTGACCTAAGGGGCTGTGAGTTTCCCTGAAGTGAACGTTTCGCGGAGCCAAGATGGGTTTTCATATCTCTGACAACCGATGGCGGTTTTTCCAGGCAAGCACCAGCCTATACGTGCTCCCTAAATACGACATAGCACAGGCTGGTTAGAGGAGAGCGCGAGGCCAGGTGTTCGGGGAACAGTTTGTTAGAGCCAATGAATTTCGCAAATGCGTTAGATGATGAAAAGTTCTCAGCTTTCCCGGTGGCCGCGGTCAGCGCTCTGTAACCAGAGGAGACCAGCATGACAGCACACTTTGTCTTGGGCCATTATGACCAGTCTATATGACTCCGGGAAGCCGGCTGACAGGGCTGATTCAGCTGGTAAGTTTGGGCGAGACATTTTACTGATCCGGCGTAACTGACTCTGGTGTTGGGTTTCCAGTTGGTAACAGTGACCAATTTGTCTTGATGACTTGATGGTGTCCGCTGAAATAAGCAACTTGATTCCTACTTTTCTCCATCAGAATCGCCTTTTGATAAGTGTACTCGGTGGGATCTTTCCTCCCTTTCTCACTCCCCCTTCCCTCCTTCCCTTTTTTCCTTCCTTGCCGTTTGCGGTACTGAGAATTGAATCCAGGGACTCCTGTGCTAGATAAGTGCTGTACAGCTAAGTCACACCTTGCACCTCTTAAACAAAACACAAAACCTTCTTTTAAAAAATTTCCCTTTTTCTCCCTCCAGTCCTAGGGATGGAACCAGGGCCTTCACACTATGCTACATCCCCAGCCCATTTATTTATTTATTTATTTAGTTTGATTTTGAGATAGGGTCTCACTGAGTTGCCAGATTATCTGGGCTTGGTTTGAACTTGTGATCCTCCTGCCCCCAGCTTCTCAGAGGGCTGATATTACAGGCCTGTATCACCAGGTCCAGCTAAAAAAATTCTTTTTTAGGATAAGATCTCCCTGAGTTGCCCAGGCTGGCCTAGAACTTGCAATCCTCCTGCCTCAGCCTCCCAGATAGCTGGGATTACAAGTACGTGCTACCACTCCTGGCTGGTGCGATCAGTTCCAATCTATTTTACTTTTAAGATCCTTTGATCTTATCACTGCCATTTGAAAGAGCCCATTAAGAATCCCTGAGGCCCTGGAACATAACTCAGTGGCAAAGTACTTGTCTAACAGGCAGCCTTGGGTTCAACCCTCAGAAAGAAAAGAAAAGAAAAAACCCCTCCAAACTCCAAATAAGAGAAAGCACCTGGGGAGAGTGGAACTGGGAAGAGGAGGAAGAAGATGGAGGGATGATCAGGGGCCAGGGGCCACGGGATCACAACACTCCAGCATGACAGCAAATCTTGACAGTCCACCCTCGCCCCTTAAACTGACACCTCTTACTGCCACAGAGAGTAAAATCTGTATGTGTGTTTACAACCCCATTTTAATAAGTCATCGTAACGTGTGTCCCATCTTGTTTCTCAGCCTCAAAGCATTTATTTTAATGAATTAATTAATTTTTCTATGGTCCTGGGAATTGAGCCCAGGGCCCTCACACAGAGCTACATCCTCAGCCCACTTTTAATTTTTTCCAAAATAAAAAATTTACTTTAAAAATTTACATATCAAATTCCTTTCCCCTTCCCATACTCTCTATCTTTGTCTATTTTTTTTTTTTTTCCTTTTTTCTTTTTTTGAGACAGTCTCACTGTGGAGCCCACACTGGCCTTGAACTCACAGCAATCCTCCTGCCTTGGCCTCCCCAGTGCCCTCAGCCCCTTGCTTATGTGGTACTGGGGAATCAGCGCAGGGCCTTGAGCTTGCAGGTAAGTGTTTACTTGCTGAACTACGTGTCCAGCTCCTCTGTGCTTGCCTTGGTTGGGTTTGCACCGCTGGTCCCTCCACGGAGTGTCTGGCCCGTCCCTGCCCCTGGCCCTCCTGTGTGGCTGTGGCTGTTTGTTCTAGGCCATTCCAGCTTTGTTCTCTCACCGTCGCTCCTCTGAGCTGTGTCCCAAGCTCTGCACCCCTCCTTCTGTATCAGAGGCGAGTACCCCAGGCTTGACGTGGGCTTGGGGAGCCTGCGACGTTCACATTGAACGTCTCACCCCCTTTTCTCCTGGGGTTTGTCGTCTGGGCAGACAGCAGCACCAACATGCGCTGGTTGCCCGTGCTGGATGCTTGGCGGTCCCTGGTCTCTGGACATCAGGGGCTGCTCCGGAGGCAGCTCACCTGCCCCATGGCACGTTGTAAGCTGCACGTGAGCCAGATGCCCGCCCGCAGGGCTGGAAGGTCTCCTTTCTGTCAGGTGTCTTGAGGCCTCAGAGCGATTATCATCGTTTTCATTTTGAGAGAGTTTTCAGTTTACCGAAAACTTGCGAGATGAGTCCCATGGACATGTGTATCCCTTTGTTAATGTTCTGCTGCTGGTGTCTGTCTTTCTTCATAATAAAGTTTTGTCTGTTTTACGGAGCCATTTGGAAGGATGGTACAGATAACGTGAAAATTACCCCTGAAAGCTCCAGCACAGATTTCCTAAGAGAAGACCAGTCTCTGACGTAAGCACTGTGTCAGACACGGAAGAAACTGAACACTGGCGCGCTCCGCTAATGTGCGTTCGGACTCCCCCGTTGTTCCCATGTGCCCTTTTCTGATGTGAAAACATCCAGGATCCAGTCGAAGTTTACACGGGGCATTTGGTGGTGGTACATGTTTTGGTTTTTAAAAAAAATCTAATTTTATTTATTTATTTTTAAGACAGAGTCTCACTTTGTAGTCCAGGCTGGTCCTGGAGTTGCTGTGCAGCCCAGGCTGACCTTGAACCTACAGTAATCCTCCTGCCTCAGCCCAAGTGCTGGGATTGCACTATGCTTACACGGTGCTGGAGAATTGAAATCCGGGCCTTGTGCTTGCTAGGCAAGCACACTAACCACATTGCTAGTCTTCCAGCCCCTAAAATCTGATTTTAATTTTACTGTTTTCTTCTACTGGCTTCTTTTGAAGAGCCTCAGCCAGTTGCCCTTAGCTTGTCCCACAGTCTATATTTGTCTGTTTCATCCTGATGAGATTCTGGCGGACCACACTGGCTATGAATACTGTGCAGGTGATGGGGATTTCTGTGTTATCACATGAGACCTACACGCAGTGGGTTTGCCTCTCTGTGGCCCTGCTAGGCTTGCTGTGATCAGGCAGTGTCCGCCAGACCACCAGTTGCACGCTTTCTCGTTGTAACTGGAACTCTGTGGGCAATGCAGTTGAGACCACGTGAGCGTATTGTTCTCAATTTTGTGGTTTGGATGGAACCCCCAAAGTTTCATTGTGTCGAATGCTTGGTTGCTGAAGAACTTAGGAGAGTGACTAGAGAGTGATCCATCGATGAGATCACAGTGTGATGGCTGTATTGGGAGGTGATAGGAACAGGAGGTGGGGCTTAGTTGAAGGGAGTGGCCCATGAGGGCATGATCTTGGACACAATGTCTGGTTCCTGACACCTACACCTCTGGCTCTGTCCTCTTTCTTTCCTGGCTGCTCTTAGGTGAACATTTCACCTCCACCACACCCTTCTACTACGACACTTCTGCTTTGGAGCTAGCCGACCATGGACTGACACCTCTGAACCTGTGAGCCGAGATAAATCTTTTCTCCATCAAGTTGTCTGTGTCAAGAGCTGAAGGAGCTGAACGCTTGCCTAGCCAAGTGCTAAGTACCTGATTTGAATTCCCCAGCACCACATAAGCCAGGCATGGTGGCACATGCCTGTAATTCCAGCACTCAGGAGGCTGAGACAGGAGGATTGCCTTGAGTCTAAGGCCAGCCTGGCTACATAGTGAGTTCAGGACAAGCTTGGGATATAGAGCAAAACCCTGTCTCAAAAAAAGTTGTTTGTGTCAGGTATTTCCTTACAGTGATAGAAAGCTGACACTTTCATCTATTACTTTTAGGATTGTCATTGATTATTTTCATCTTAATCTGTAATTATATCAAGGGAAGAAAAAGATGATTTTAAAATTCTATCATTTCTTTGATGTTACAGGCTGGTATTCTTCTGTAAAGGCTTTTCTTTTTCCCCCCATATTTCTGTTTTGAGTGTAACTATGGATTTATGGATTAAAAACAACGGGTGCCATAATCCCTTCTTGCCAGTTCTTTTTGCTATTCCACATTTCGTGTGTCCAGAGAAGATCTCTCTTGTGCTCTTGCCATGTCCTCGTAATCCCCTGAGCATACCCTTGCTTTTGGCACAGGATGCTCCGGACTGACCTTCGACTTCCCTTGCCCCAGCCCTGCCTTGGGGCCAGCCAACCGTGGACTGAAACCTCTGAATCCGACAGTAATCATGGTCTCTTCTAGTGGGGAATCGTATTTCTCAACCAGGATCCAAGAACTAGACGTGCTGTTTGCAAGTGAGTATCATGTCCTTCAGTGAATAGAGCTACGAAATTTTATATGGAAGGGACTTCAAGTACACTGATTCTTCCAATTTAAATTCAGCATCACAAGCTTCATCTGCACTTTATTCCGTATTTACTTTTTCTTTTCAATAAGCCTGATTCCCTACAATCTCAATACATTTCAGAATTTCTTCCATACTTCAAAACACAGACCGTACTTTCAAGACATTTAAACTGATGCCACTGCTGACAACAAACAACCTCTTCCTCTCCCTCCTTTCCTTCCTCTTCCTTTTTTGACAGGGTCTTGCCGTACACCTTAGACTGGATGTGTAGCCCAGGCTGGAGAATTCATACTTGTAGTCTCCTGCCTCAGTCTCTGTAGTGATGGGATGACTGGCATGAACCCCTGGGCTTGGGCCCTAACACCGTCTTCCCTAAGAGTAGTGGATTCAAACGTTATTTGTATTATCATCCTTTTCCTCTTAGAAATCACGTTGTGAATTGATACGTAGTTAAGTTCATTTTTGTTTATGTTCAGTTGAGGGCTTGTTTCCAAATTTTTTAGTCCAATTTTAAATATGTACATTCTTTACCTAGTTCAAAAGTCAAAATGAAATAAAATGATGTACTTCTATTCATAGTCCTCCTTCCATTCCCCCATCTCTCTTGGTTTATTTCCAGTTTATTTTCGCTTCGTCTTTCTTCTTCTCTTTCCCTCCTTCCCTTTCTTTCTTCCACAACACAAAGGGCAGCATTGCACACAGTTGTCCCTTCACATCCATGGGTTCTGCATTTGTGGATTCAACTGACCATGGATTGACAGTATTTGGAAAACAATTACATCTGTGTTGAATGGATACACGCTTTTCCTCTTCATTAGTCCCTGAACAATGCAGCGTAACAACTATTTATGTAGCATTTGCATTCATTGACTTAGGTGTTATGAGTAATTTAGAAGTATTTAAAGTATACAGGAGGATGTGCATAGGTTATAAGCAAATACTACACCGTTTCATACAAGGGATTTGGATGTCTGTAGATTTTGGTATCTGCAGAGAGTACTGGAACCCATCCCTCAAGGATTCCAAGGGACAACTGAACTCTTACTTGGTGTAATAGTCATCTTTTTGTTACTATAACAAATACATAAGAGAAATCAACTCATAAAGAGTTTCACTTTGGTGCGCAGTTTTGAAAGTTTAGTCTATGGGCCCTGTTGCTTCTGGGCCTGTGGGAGAAATAGTCCATTATGACAGAGGGACAGAGAACCACTTCATGGCAGGGAGCTGAAGGAGAGAGAAGAGCCCAGGCAGCACCCTCAAAGAGCGTGCCCGAAGTGACCTCAGGCCTCCCCCTAGGCCTTGCCTCCTAAAGATCCCACTACCTCCCGATAATGCCATAAGCTGGGGACCATGCCTTTAACAAGAGTGTCTTTTAGCAAGACATTCCAGGTCCACACTGTAGCACTTGCCTCCTTTTCTTTTTGCGTGGTGCTGGGAAGCAAACCCAGGGCCCCCTGCATGCTGAGTGAGCGCTCTACCATGGAGCCTTTTTATTTTTATTAACATGTGAAGTCATATCACAGAGATCCTCCTCATCTTTAAAAAATGCCAGCACAGCCCTCCCCGGTGTGAACAGTTCCTGGCTTACTCAGCCAGTCTCCTATGGAAGGTCATCCAGGTCGTTTCCAGTATTTTGCTATGACGGATGGCTCTGGTGAGCGGCTCCATGCCTGTGTTGCCGTGATTCGTGGGAGTGTAACTTCAGGACTAACTCCCAGACACGAGATCGCTAGTTGGAGCGTGTAACACCCATACAGCATTCTGCTAGATATTGTCAAATTCCTGGGCCGTTTCGCCACCCCACCAGTCACGCATGAGATGCCTGTTTTCCCTCCCCCAGGGAGTGTTGTCCGACTTTTGAATTTTTGTCTGCTGGCTAGGTGACATATGGCTTCGGTGTGCTTTCAATTCTTATTTCTCTTTTAAATGTGGATGATCCCATTGTTTTGTTTATGGGATATTTATATGTCCTTCTCTATGAACTCTTTGTCTTTTACCCATTTTTATATCTTCCTTGGATTTGCAAGGGCCCTGTGTACATCAGGAAGGTTTCTGTATCTCTTGATCCAGGCTTCCTACATCCACACTCCCGCCTGCTGCCTTACCCAGCTTTTCTCATCTGGATTAGAACCAACAAGCTCCTAAAACCAGCTTCTGGGCCTTCACACTCATCTCTCTTTCCTCTCTCTCTCTCTCTCTCTCTCTCTCTCTCTCTGTGATACTGGGTGCTAAACCCAGAGCCTTCACACTGAGTTACATCCTGCCCTTTTTATTTTTTCAGACAGAGCTGTGCTAAGTCACTAGGTTGCCCCCTAGTCTGGGCATTGCCATTCTCCATGAGGCTCCCAGAGTGCTGACATGGCAGGCACGGGCCTGACTCTTGTTGGAACTACAAAAGGCAAGTCTGATCACGTCTCTGTCTCCATTGAATGGTTTTCCATTGTCCTGACGATAAACAGTTCCTCGGTGGGACAGTGGAGGCCACCTACCTGGCCAGGTGTCTTCAGCCCAGCCCTCACCTGTACCTTGTTCTCGTCTGTTCTTTTCTATGCTCCACTTACTGAACTCTGGACTCCCTTTGTGGTTTGTTGAGCTCAGATTTCTTGGGCAGGCCTTCACTGATCCTCTTCTGCCATTTCTGTTCTTAAGGTGTCCTGTCACTCACCAGTCTTGTGTTAACCCCTGGACCACAGGCTCCCTGAGGACAAGGCGTGGGCCAGGTGCCCTGCATGGTCCAGCTGGAGCTCCAAAGTATGTGGAGATATTTTGAATGGATGGCTGCTGCGGAGTTAGCAGGGGGCTGGGTGCTCACTAAAGCCAGGAAGAACCCCTGAGTGGATGAATTATTCTGTGCCCTACTTCACAGCCAGCCTCTTTCTGAAGGTCAAGTGTTTGCTTTCAGAATTAGTCAGGTGCCCCCGAATTTCTTTCCAGTGTGGCATTCTCCTTCAAGACTGCTTTGCTTGTGGCTTGGATGTTTGTCATTCAAGCACTGGGGAGGCTGAGGCAGGTTGAGCTATATACTAAGTTCAAAGTCAGCCTGGACTACATACCTAGCCTGGAATACCTAGTCTTAGGAAGAAAGAAAGAAAGAAAAAGAAAGAAAGAAAGAAAGAAAGAAAGAAAATCAAAGATTGCCCTTCTTCCAATCAGAGAGAGTTTTGAGAATCAGTGGGAGGGAGGCTCCTAGGGGTCAGGGTTGTCCTCCAGGAGGCATTATTTATTTAACAGCTGTGACTACGGGAAGCCAAGGGTAACAAGCTGTAGTTTACCTCTTCCCCGCTCAACCAGATCCTCGCTGGTTAAAAGGCTCAGATTTCAGCCCCGGAGTGTAACATCACTGCCTGGATAACACGCTAATGAGCGTCACAAGGGAAGCCACCAGCCTGTTCCCTTTGGTCATTATCACGAGATTAGAAAATGAAGAAAGAAAGAAAATTGCATTCAGGTTAGAAGGTTGGAGCTGTGAGAAGGTGGGCCAGAGGCCTTGTGGGAAAAATAAGCAAGACTCGCTGAGGGACAAGCATTGTCCTTGGAGCCATAGAATGTGCTCAGAAAGGCAGCAACTTCTGATAAACAAAACACAGCCCCAGAGAAGACAAGTGAGTCCCCGCGTAGCCCAGGGAAGTGGTTTGGATTAGTTAGAATCACAGATCACATGGCAGTTTCTAGCTGGACCCCTGGACCCGTACCGCAGCTGAGGGCGTTGCGATGGGCCTCGGGCCCACCAGAGTTTCTCACATCTGCTCTATCATCCCAGGCGCAGAGAAGAATTTAGCTCACGTCTGTGCTCACTGCCCCTGGGATCAAGAGGTGCTTGGGGACCCCGGAGACCCAGCTGCATCAGGGTTGCTTTTCCCACTGTGGAAATTGCCCCAGTATCATGGTCACTGGATCGTTGTACATGGGCAAATTTGGGGGACACTGTTCATCCGACCACTGAAATCATTTTAAGTGGGTTTGACACAACTAGAGCAGGGTTTTGTGCCCACCTAACCCCAAGTCGAAGGGTTAGTCAGCTTAGCTGTGCCTTTTGTCTGCGGAGTGCTAGCAGTGTTCAGGAAAATCTTGCCTCCGGCGTAGGGCTTCCCTCCCAGACCTACCCGCTAACTGGATCTCGTTCTCTGGATTCCAGGTTGGTGTCATCCTGAGGGCAGGAGAAAAGCTGGAGGTTTGGGCCCTGAGCCTGGTCCCCCTGCCCCCTGCCCCTGGCTGCTGTCCTCCACTCCACAGGACACCTGTCTGTTTGTTTCTGTTACTTTATCCAGCAAGCTTACACTGAACTGAGCTGGGTGACTAAGGGGAAATGGAGAATTCTGAGCCAGCGACCGTCATAGTTACTGTATCAAGTGTCTTATAATGCAATGGATTTCACGACAGGTGTGTTTTTATTCAGGAAAAAATAACGCACTTAATTTAGAAGGGTGGACTTCCCTTGTGGGAGCCCCACCTTTCCCTCCTCCACATTGACCCACCCAGTGTGTATCATCTTCAGTGAAATGGTCACCATCATTATTGCACAGAGACCATACAACTGCACACGAGGCTGGGGTTCTAGTATCTACTTTTTCTTTTCAGGCCTATATGAACTCACGGAGCCATAGTTTTCTCCTCTTTGCTGTGGGCATCAGCCCCGCCCACTGGCCTCCGAGGGCCCGGGAGGGACTTAGCGAGATGCCTCTGACGCTGGGAAAGTGGCACTGGTCTTTGCTGGGACATCTCCAGGGGAATGGTGTCCCCTTGCAGTCCGAGTGGGCTTTCAGGCCGGAGACATAAAGGAGAAGGTGAGGAGGGAAGAGGGCTGGGTTGGGGGTTTCCTGAAGTTACACTTGTCATATGCACGAGGCACTTTCCCCCCACCCTTTTCTAACATCAATTTGATAGAAACAAGATTTATACCCTTTAAAGAAAACCAATTATTTTGTCAAAGTGATACATGTAGAGAGATTAAAAAGTCAAGTAGTGCTAAATGATAGGTTACACGCCAGTTCCTCCCTTCCACTTTCTAATCCTCCTATCTTGTCCCCAGAAGAAACCGTCTACTTACCTTTGCTACAAGGCAGACTTGAAAGCTTGGTGAATGTTTACGCTTTTTAAGAATATTACAGTAAAAGGCAAATTACCATCAATGCCTCTCAGCACGCGCCTCCTCACTCCAAACACACTTCTCGCGTTGTCCTTGCTGCTTTCTGAAGGCGTTCCTGAAGTTGTCTGTTGGGAGTGCCTTTAAGTTGCACTGACCTGGATGCCTGAATGTGGTGCATCAGTTTGAAATGTTTACCTTTCACGGTCCTTTTGACTTTGGGGAGGAGCCAGGAGTTGCACGGTGCTAGGTCTGAGGTAGCTGAGGACACTCCGTCAGGTTTTTGTGAGCCTGTACTTCTATTGGATGGAAGCTGTATTTTTGATCACATCTCATAAAGATACTAGTGAAAAAGGACTTCCAGAACTGCTTCAGAAAGTGGTGAGAGTGACGGCATGAGTTTGCATTGTGGTGGTTTACATCTGAGAAATGGTCCCTAATTCTCACGTGCTTGGAAAGTGATTGAGTCAGGGGGACGAGGAACGTGCTGTGAGGAGGTGGGGCCTGTGGGAGGAGGTGGGTCACTGGGACATTATGTGGAAGATGCGTTCTCGCATATCCTCCTCTTTCTCTGCTTCTTGGCCATCGTGTCATAAGTGCCTTCCCTCTGCCATGCCCTTCCACCATGCCACGTCAGCCCTGGAGCCGGCTGACCGTGAACCCAAACGAGGAGCTGAAGTCAACCTCTCCTCCTCTCAGTGGTGGCACTGGGTATTGTGCCCCAGTGATGGAAAAGTGGCTCATACACTGTGTCCCAAGAGAGGGGATTCCTTTGGGGGAAGGAGAGTAATGGCAACATGCCTGTTACTGTAACAAAATTTAAAATACTTTAATTTCTGCTCTAAATGTTGATCCCACCTCATCCGTATTTCCCTTTGTACTATCCCTAGTCAAGATGATTTTATTCTTTGTTCTCGATTTTTCCTTTGTATACGCCCATTGGTTTCCTGTCACAGAGGATAAAAACTTGGCTCTGCACACTGTGACCCCATCACTTCCTTCCGCTCAGTCCCTCCACAGTGGGGCCATATCACAACTTTGGTAGAATTGATAATGGAGTGTTTATTTTATCAAGGCTATACAAACAGGGCTCAACTCGTTTTCCCCAATGGTGTGCTTATCTTCTCGCCAAACCTGCCGTTGATGGTTTTGAAACATGTCCACAAATTCTTTGTGTCTCCTCCCATCAGGAAGCGGAATCTGGTTGTCTCCTCCTTTCAGCGTGGTGACTCAATCCTGGGAAATGGAATGCTGCTGAAGTGATGCTGGGTTACTCCTGATGATGTGGGTAATTGAAGAGTGGCGCCAACTTCCTCTCTTCGTTGGGATCTGTCCCTTTGGTCCTCATCTGGCTGGAGAAGTCCCACAAAGATAACAAGGAGAAACCCTAGGAGCCCCGCCTGGCTAACTCCCAGTGGAGGCACTAGGCGTGTGAGTGAGGAGGGCTTAGAAGCAACTTCAGACGCGGCATAAGTGAGAATTGTCCAGTTGAGCCAGTCAACTTCTTGGACCATGGTAACTAATGACAATAACTGATTGTTGTTCGATGCTACCCCATTCACACTGTCTGCAGCCATGGTTTTCCCTTGTTATGTGACCACAGCTTTACCTTTCTGCCTGCTCAGATCATTTTTTGATCTTTCCTTTTCTTTCATTCCTCAAAAACGTCCAGCCATGTTTTGGCTCTGCCTTCAGAATCTACCCAGAGTCCACTGGCTTCTCATCTCACCACCTCCAAAGCCAGTATCTGGCCCAAGCTACCACAATCCGGTTGGGCCTCCATTGCTATCGTTCACCTAATTGCAATTCTGTGCTGTTTCCACCTATTCCTTCTGACAGTTTATTCTCAACACATCAGAGAAAATAAGTCTGCCAGTAGGCAAGTCAGATCTTGTCATTCCTCTGCACAAAACTACCTTGTAGCAGCTCCCATCTCAGAGAAATACCCAGGTCCTCAGAGCATCTGCAAGACTCCGACACTCCTACATCCTGCCCCTCTGCTCTCTCTAACCTCACTGCTCCTCCCCCCGCCCCCCGTTCTGCTTTGCCCCTCTCTTTGCTAGTCCTTGAGTGCGCTAGGCTCACTTCTACCACAGGCCCCTTTGCAGGAATCATTCTTTTCATTTGTTCTCTGAAATGGAATCAATCATGCTTTTTGGTTTGATTTGCCCAACTCTCTTGCATTTCTCATTCCTGCCTCTCCAAATGCTTCAATATTTTTACATATTATCTTCCATATCCACAAACACGTCCTTTCCTTTTATTCCTTGGGTGCTTGCCTCTTGGCACCCGCTGTCCTCTCTCCCCACTCTGGACTGGTTGTTCACCATCTGCTGTCATTCTAGAAGTTTCTGTCGTTGCTCCTGCGTGTTGTATCCCATTGCCTCTAGCTTTACATCACCTTCCTTGGTTTGCGATTTCATTTTGTTGGCATACATCCTGCAGCTGGCTATTTAAGAGGGTTAATTTTACCTGTGAGGTAAAATTTGAGTCCCCCGAGTCGGTTGGTGCTCCTTCCTGCAGGGACCCAAGTAGCGTGTGATCCCCAGCTCTGCCAAACCAATTCCCAATCTCCTCCATCTTCCAAACATGTGATGCTCTCACCCATATTTGTCTTTTCCCATATTTTATTTCCACATGGGTTCATCTGTTCTGTCTGCTTTTATTGCCATTCCAGTGGAGTTATGGGAAGGAGAGGTGAGCAATCTGCCAGGCCTCCTCAGACATGATTGGATTTTTAAAAGAAAATTGGCTCTCTGCTCAAAGATGAGGGGAGGTGTTTAGGAAAACCAATCGGTGTGCAAGATGTGCACCCTCACTCGTGGATCTACACACGCCTTGTGGAATTCCTGAGGACGGGCCAGTCACCGCAAAACGCTCAGCGTAGTGCCTTGAGTGGCAGCAGTTATAACTTTCTTATGATCTTGAGGTGAGCCTGATTAAGAGCTCTGGGGATTCACTGTAAAATTCTATCTAGCCTAGTCTGCACGCTGAAGCCAGAATGGCTTTCTGCAGACATCTCCTGGGAAAGCCACCAGCCCATGGATCTCAAGGCTCTTTGGATTTCAAGATGACAGTGATAAAATCCCACTGGGTTGGGCTGCTCTGGGGCTGGGCATAATTGACATACGTGGGGCATCCCAGCTCAGCCTGGAATGTTCTTATATTATTATTATTACTGGCGTGGACCTGCTTCTCTGCAAATATACTCACTCAGGTTGTCTCTTCCCCCTTGGCCTTCTAAATTTTCTTCTACCCTTTCTGGTTAACATATATCTTTGGAGATATTAAAGCCGCTCTTTCATCTCTAGCGAAGAAAACGTGGTTCTAGTGCCGTCTTTGTCACTAACTGCTTAGGAGGTGCTCAGACCTGGGATTGGATTCCGTCTGCCTCCCGGCTTGAATCCCACCTCTAACTAGAAAGCCGTGCCCCTTGGGCAAGCTCAACCCGCTAGGGCCTTAGTTTCCTTGTCTGTCAAAAGAAGATGATAATAATAGTACTGAACTCATAAAGCTGCTGGGGGGATTAGACAGATAAACTGGGTGAAGCAACCGGCCCGGTTTAAAAAAGCACTAGCGATTGCTGTTACTATCTTTCCCAATTTAACTCTCTCGCAAACTTTGTAGCTCCAGGCACAGCTGGACGCAGGGATTCTTACAGGATCGAGGCCGAGGCATAGGAAATGTGATCTTCTGGGTTGTGTTTGTAGCTTCTGGGCACTGCCTAGCAACAGAGCCACTATGTAAGTGAGCCCATTTTGATCCAAGTCCACCAATTTGCTTAAAAAAAAAAATCTAGAGTTAAAAAACCAAAACACTTAGTACTTTTTAATGTCATACAGAAAAATTCGGTAGAGTAAAAATAATATTTGATTTTTCTTCCGCTCTCATTGCACAATAAAAAATCCCGATCCCAGATTTCCTTCCTCTCTCTTCTGGGGCTTCTGTCATAGAAACTAGTGACGATACTGCCCTCTGGTGGAATGTCACGGTTTTCTCGCTCTTGGGTCCTTAGCTTTTAGGATTCATTTATTATTCATAGTCCTAGGTGCATTTGAAGGTATTTTTGGTTCACCTGCGCATGTCACAAAACTACCGTAAGTTATTTCCTTCAACTGTTGGAACCATGAGGCTTGGTTTTCACTGCGGAGATTATCTTCCTCCAGAGCCGTTCTGCCTGGGGCACATTAACTCTGCTCCTCTGGTTTCCTGCAGGTTCACAGACCATCCAAAAATCAGGGCACCAGGCAATTCAGGCAGTGTGGCGACAGCAGGCCTCACCAGGGCCCAGGCCAACTTTTATGCACAGGGCATGAGCTTGGCACTCATGAACATTGCTGGAATCCATTCTTTGGTGCCAGCCTTGTCCAGCGTCTCCCCAGCTAGGCGTGCTGACAATCCTGAAGAGGGTCAGAATCTGTTATCCCGAAATGTGCCACATTGGCAGAAGGATGATCGTGAGGTAAAAGCAATGAAAAACTCTGATTGCCCCGTTTCTGCCGAATCACAGGGCATCATTTTT
The DNA here is from genome assembly GCA_004027205.1 of Ctenodactylus gundi. Taxonomy (NCBI): domain Eukaryota; kingdom Metazoa; phylum Chordata; class Mammalia; order Rodentia; family Ctenodactylidae; genus Ctenodactylus; species Ctenodactylus gundi. Next base: position 149,243 of record PVKB01002694.1, on the reverse strand, counting down.
CTTTTGAGGAAGAGGCCTTCTCTGTGTCACCAAGAGAAGGCTGACGCTTTTTCCTGCTGATGGGGGTCACATCGAGATAAATCTGCTCAAGCAGGTCTCACTGAGAGAACCCTCATCTTCCACTAGTTTCCCTCACGTGTTTTCCAGACATTTTCCTGTAACTGATTGCCCCTACAAGTATAAATCCCCTTTCCCTTGTCTGATTGCCTTCCCATTATTTACTGGCCTTTGTTAAAATGATATACAAGCTCCCAAGTCTTTCAGTCTTGACTTCTTTTTGTGAAGCCCCTGTGTATATAAAAATATTAGCATTAATAAAGATTGTATGCCTCTTTGTTACTCTGTCTTGAATCACATTAATGTTCAGGAGACAACCGGAGTGAGTCTATTTGCAGAGAAACAGGTCCATGCCAATAATAATAATAATAATAATAATAAAAGAACATTCCAGGCTGAGCTGGGATGCCCCACGTATGTCAATTATGCCCAGCCCCAGAGCAGCCCAACCCAGTGGGATTTTATCACTGTCATCTCAAAATCCGAAGAGCCCTGAGATCCATGGGCTGGTGGCTTTCCCAGGAGATACCAGGATGATCTGGTACTGTAGTAGAAAATACAATCCAGTTCACTATAAATGTTTAATTTCATTAATAATCACCTTGCACAGCAGGGTAGGCAGTAATCACCTGCCGCCGCCCCCAATGCCAGATATGGAAATGATCTTGAGGGAGGCAGGTGAAGGGCCAGCAGCCTTTGCTCCGTCTCCAGAAGGCTCTTGACTGCTGCCACGACCTCATCGGAGTCAGCAGCCTCAGCTCCTGTGCCTCACAAATGGCAAAAGACTAGCCGACCGACCACACAAGGAGCTCGGTGCACACTCTACCCCACTTCATCTTGACTTTCAGGCAGCTTTACATGCCTCTGAAAAGTTAACCTTCAAGGGTGAAACCCAAGCTGGGTTGTTCTCAGAGCCACCAGGGCCGCGGTGATGGCCAGCAACGAGGCACCGCATTTCTTCTCCTGAACACAAGGGATCTATTCAGCAAACTCGCAGCCCCAGTACAAAAAGCTATTCTTGCGTCAGCTCAGCAAAGGAAACCAGCCCAAAGGCAATTAGAGATGGATGTTCTCTTTCCTGCGGAAAACTGAAACCCCACGCGGAGAGGAGGCAGCCAGCATGCCTGCAGGTGATGCGAGCCTGATGCTCCAGCTCTGAATCAGCAGGTTTGCAGTGGGTCCTGAGCAGCCATCCTGCAGCCAGCATCTTCTCCCCAACCCCTGGGGCCTTCGGGTGCAGGTTGCTGGGGTGCTGCCTGCATTCTGAAGGACCCTGGTGGTGTCTGCTGAGATTCTATGACAGAGACCATTAAAACTGTCAGGACACACTAGCCATGCCAAATAGTGAAAGGAGAATAAAATATTTACATTTTCCAGGATTTGACCTGATGGGACTGTGCCTGGCTCATGCACAGGCCAGGAGATATTTACAATCAACAAATGGTTAGCATCCTAAGCTACACTTTTGAATAAAATATTAAGAAATAGCCATGATTAATGCAATTGAGAAGTCTGTAATTAACATGTAGGGTGACTAACAACCAATCGCATATAACTTTCACTGTGAAATGTTAATTTTAGAATACCTTTCACAGTTCAAAGGGTCAAGCCATAGTTGAAAGTTCCACAGGAGGCCCGGCTCACACCAGCATCCCTTACGGTCTTCCTCTCCTGGAAACGGGACCTGCAGATCTTGTTGATTGCCTGGTGATTTCACCCTTAAGAACAAAGACAACCTTATATTCTGATGTGCTCTACCACAGTGTGGACTTCTTTGTAAAATCTGTTAAATACAAATCTTACATGAAAAAAATGCCTTTTAGGGGAAAATAAGTCCTCAAAATTTACTTTTCTTGGATGATCTGGTATTGTATTAGAAAATACACACCAAGTCATTATAAATTTTTAATATTTGGTCTGTTAATTAAAAAATATACTGAATATTTCTTTTATGTCAGGAACTCTTCTCAGTACTAGCCTCACTCTACCTTTAAAGCAATTTTCAGTAAACATAACTGTTCCTGATTATATGCTACATATTCAATAACTTTTTGGCTAAGCAAAGATGAAATCATTAATTTCAAAAGAAATAATTTGGTTTACCTAGCTTATGTATTTTGTTGTGGCAGCCTGAACGGACTAAGAAAACAAATAATCACTATTATTATTATTTAGTATTAATCACACAAGTCAAAATGATTAAGTCAAGCCCTGCTCTGTTTCTGGAGAGCAAAGGGCTGTCATCACTTCCTACTTTTCTGACTTCCAGAAGCAATTTACAAAGAACAAAAAGTTGAGACATATTTCGGGAGAATTTTGGAAAGCACATTTTTCATGCCTGCATGGTTTCCGTTAGACAATTATCAGAACCTCAGTCATCCGGGCTCTAGTCACACAAAAAATAATTCTGGTTTCCTATTTTCTTTTTTTGTGTGCCTGAGATGACTCCTTAGGCATTCGTGTGTCAAACCTGCAAACCGGAAAAAAAGAAAAACAATAGGACCATTTTTAAAAGTTTCTTGAAGGCCCTTAGGTGCTGTGCTCTGCCATGCAACCACAGAAGATCTAGTCCTTCATGGGGCTCTCCTGTTCCAGTATTTTCCTCTAACTGATCCACTTAACTTGAAGTCCAGTCCAGTCCTGGCTCTGAACCACTTGTTTGTGTGATCTTCACCACTTTGTCTCCTTCTCTGGAAATTGAGAAGGTTAAACTATGTGATTTCTAAGTCTTGCTTTCTCTCCTTTTCTTTTCCAGTTTTTTCTTTTCTTCCTTTCTTTCCCCCTTTTTGGTAGTGGGGGTTTAATCCAGGGTCTTCACACTGACCTGTAGTCTCAACCCCTCTCCCCCCGTCTTTTTATTTTTTTTATTTTAACATAGGGTTTCACTAAGTTGCTAAATTGCCTAGGCTGGGCACAATCTTGCAATCTTCCTGCTTCAGCCTCCCAGCAGAGTGCACTCCCACATCTGCCTGCTTACTTGTATTACTTAACAGAATTTAATGTGGACACTCTCAGAGCAGGAAGGAGTGCCTTCTAACAGTAAAAAAGGAACTTTTCATTATCAACTGTACCAGTTATAGTTACTACAGAATCTTTGGAAACCCAGGAATCTAAGTCACAGGGATTTTTCTCCTAGAGCTTTGGTTGTTAAACTAGCCTGAATCAGATACATCTGAGGGGAGCTCGTTAATGGAGACTGCTGAACCCATCACAGATTCTGGCTCAGTAGGTCTGGACGAGGCCCAGAAATCTGCATTCCTGAGCGACACTGAGCACTGGTGGGGCAGGGCTCTGACACTCACGGACACAAGCTCCTCCCTGAATGTTGTGTCCTCTCCTCCTCAAGCTTCAGAATCTACCGAAGCTTCACTGGCCAGAAAGGGATGGTGGTGCCAAAAAAATTTTAGAGGTCGTCAATTTTCTGATATTCCCTCTTTTTATTGCTGTTATTGTTTTAACAAATGTCTTAGCTCCTTTCTCATCACTATAACTCAATACCTGACATGCACAACTTTAGGGAGGAAAAGATTTATTTTTAGCTCACAGTTTCAGAAAGTCAGTCTGTTCGTGGGTCTGCAGCTGAAAAATGGTGGAATCATATGGCAGGGCTGGAGCTGGGTCTGAGGCCAGAGCCAAAGCTAAAGACAGAGATCCTCATAGCATGGCATAACTCAGAACCAAGGCTGGGAGGAGGGGTCGAACCAGCACACACCCCTCCAGGTCAAGGCCCAAGCATGTGCTCCTTCCAGCCAGGTCCCACTTCCTGACAATATGCTGTACATGTAAGTACATGAAATTCCGGGGGAAATTTCAGATCCAAACCACTAGAGAGCCTTTCCAAGTTTGTCGTTGAAATTCTGAGCAGAACCTCAACATATGAGATGGAAGATGGTGTATCTTAGTTACTCTTTTCATTGCTGGGACAGAATACGAACATCCATAATTTAAGGGAGGAAAAGTTAATTTTAGCTCACAGTTTTAGAAAGTCTTAGTCCATTTATGGCAGACAGCAACTGCAGGCAGGGTCTGACAGAAAAGAGCTGCTCACAGACTCACAGGAGGAGGGACTCAAGGGCCTCCAGAGAAGCTGGGCAGGAGTGTATACCCTTCCAGCCACACACCTGTGATCTACCACTGCCTGTAGTCCACCCCACTTGACCAGGCTCCTAGTTGGTGCACACTGACACCCATCTAGGCCACAAGAGATACACTTGTATAGAATTACACTATAAAACGACCATAAGAATTACAGTAGTGTAAATGTACCCTCTGGTTGCACTCCTATCCCGTGGTACAGCTATTGTGCTGAATTTCTTTTCCTCAAACATCTGAATTGGTTCAATTGCTTCTTATATTGTCTTCCTGTCAGTAATCTGGACTTTGCCTTTAGTGATTTTCTTTTCAAAGAACGCATGCTCAATTTTTTTTATTAGCAGCATGTCCGCAACAAAGTGTTCTGCTCTCATACATGACATGTGTTCAGATTTGAAATAATTTTCTCTAAAAATTTGCAGAAATTATAGTAACATCATTTCTAAAAACCTAGGTTAGAGATACAAAGTTTGATACCATTTTATTCCTTTTCTTTTCACTCTTTTGAATTAAGAAATTCCATCAGAACAGGTACGTGTGTGTGACAGGCACAGATATCTGTGTATGTATGTGCATGTTTATTTCAGATAGGTCTTTCAAACTAAAGATCTGACTCTTCAGATCAAACTCTCCCCCCTTTTTCTTCTCTGTCTCTCCTTCATTGTGATTTATGTCTGCTTTGACATTTTTCTTTCCTTCTGGAAGTCCTACTTGACATGTATTAAATTCCGGAGCCACCCTGTCTAATTTTTTCTCTCATATTTTCCACCTCCTAGTGGACACAGCGGGACGCTTGGAGTGTTTCCTGAAGGCCTCCTCCCCAGACCTGCCCTCCCAGTGGTATTTCATTCAGGCTCCCCGCTGGCAGCACCAGTCACGGGAGGAGTCCAGAGTGTACACACTCCACAGGAAGCTCACTGTGGCTTCAATAAGTGACTGGAATCTACCACACCCCGGGGTGCACTCTGTGGGATGTCTTTCCACTTCTTTCTTGCTTTTCTTTTTTTGTGGCGCTGGGGATTGAACCCGGATCCTTCTCATTCAGTTATATCCTCAGTCTGAAGTTCAGAAAGTATAACTTTACTCCAAACCACAAAAATCTCAAAATCAGTTAAAACCGAAATACGCTTGGCGTGTCTTTCCTTCGAGGAAAAGCGTTGGCCGTAAGCTCACGCACTTAGTAAATTCTAAGCGTTGCGCTGACATCTGGGGGAAGGTCCCCACGGACGCGGGCGCCCACGTGCCAGGCTCGCCCGGTCCCGGGGCGTCCTCTCGCCCTGGGGCGCCGGCTTAGCAAGCCCAGGCGCCGGTCGCACCTCCTCTACCGGCGGCGCGTTGAATCTGAGGCCCGGCGGTCGGTCACTCGGCCCCAGGCGGCAGCACCCGTGGCAGGTCCCGGGATCGACGGCCCCCTGCCGCTTGGTCTCCCGCGTTTCCGCGTCCAGATGACCGAGTGCCCGACCGGCTGTCTTCAGCGGGCCTCAGGTCGGCGCCTGCGCAAATCCAGCCCCCAGCCTGCTTCGCGGCAGAACCCGCCCCCTTAACCTGAGCGACGCGGCGTCGGTTGCCATGGAGACCACGCCGTTTCCTAGTCCTGAGGCAGCCGGGACCTCCAGCGGGAGTGAGGAGCTCCGGCCCCAGCTGTGTCTTAGTTCTTTCAGGAGCTGAGGTAAGTGCTGACTGGGGTCAGCCCCAATTTAGGTCCCCACCTCTCTGAGGGCTACTTGGATTAACCCAAGAGACTTGGGCTCAGTTTTGCACTCCTTACGCAAATCTGGGGGAGGCGAAGACATGGGGAGATTCTGTGTGTCTCAGGGGGACCAGGCGCCCAGCCTGGTCACTTTGGCTTCCGTGTGCGTCCGTGCGTGCGTGCATGCGTGCGTGCATGTGTGTGTGAAGGCTCCAGGCATCTGGAGCCCCCCAACCCCAAGTGCAGGCGCTCAGATTGTAGGACGGGAACGAGGAGGGCAGTGCTCAGGGGTCTTCAGAGGCAGGTGGATTTCAGTCTTTCTCTTGCTCCTGACCCCCACCAGCTGCCTTCTCATGCGTCCCCCTTCTCGTTCTTACTTTTTCCAGATTCCTTTATCTGTTCAGTAGGTTCAATACTCAGTTGTCCTCTTACAATGTCCCATTTGTTCATGTTTCAGAAAGCAATCCTGGGTTCATCTGTTTGGCAGAACACTAGTCTATGACCCAATGACCCAACAATTCTAATGAAGCACCAAAAAACTCTCACGTGTTCACCAAAAGATGAGTAGGAGAGGTTTATAGCATTCACCTTACAGCTCTAACGTAGAAACAGCCCAAGCCTCTTCAACAGTAGAAAAAGATACATTTGGTGCGTTCATGCAATAACACATCAATGAGAACAACCATGCAAAATTATATAACAATAAAGAGGAATCTTATGAACATAATTAAAAAAACACAAACATGTGCTTTACTGCTGCTTAATATTATCAAGAGTATGTTGGGGCTTGAGTTTACCAATTTACAGTCTTCATTACAACTAGTCTGTTTTTCTTTTAATTTCTTCTCACTTTTCCTGCCTAATTATAATTCCACATTTTACTCATTTACTTTGGAGGTTGCATACTCAGCCTCTTATATTGTTTAACTTGGAAATTATAGAAGTTTTTAAAGATTATAGATGTTAAGGTATATTTTGAAGATAATGTTGAATGAAAGAGTCAGGTACAAACAGTATGCAGTGTATGATTCCATGTATATTAAGCTTAAAACCAGAAGAACGAATTTGTAATGCAAAACGTCAAGTTGACAGTCATTCTGTGGGGCAGGGGTGACTGGAAAGAGGATTGAGGTTTTGGTGATACTGGTTGCTAAATTTGGATGTTGGTCACACAGATGTATTCCTTTGATGCACAAATTCTTATTTGTCACACTTCAATAGTCATAAAAGGAAACAAATTGCTTTCATTTAACTTAAAAAATGTCTGCCTCTGAACAGGACTTTGAAAACCTAAAATGGCGGAACTACTAAAACCTCCACCCAAGTTCCTGCCTTCTGAGTGGCACCTTGCTAACAAGAGCCTGTACCACAAGGCAGAGGCCCAGAGGTCCCGATCTGAACGCCTGGTGGCTGAAAGCCAGAGGCTGGTGGATGAAATAGACAAGAGCACAAGGAAATCTCAAAGTGACGTGAACAAGAAACTTGGTAAGACCTCGAGCTTCGTGTGTTTGTGAGGTTAGCAACAGTGTGGTGCTCAAATGTGGCAGTGAATCATTCAACAGGGAGAAGTGTGTGTAGTCTCCAGGACCTATGATTAAGTCACTGCCCTACGATAGACACAGTCACTCAGTCTGATTTTTACCCATCCATCATCCATCATTCATTCTTTCAATGATTTGATACATATTTATTGAGCATCTATAGACCAATCCCTGGGAATGATCAGTGCCTGCTTTTTAGGGATCCTGGTTTGAAGAGGAAAAAGATATAAAATTGGTAATCAGTATGTGAGCAGATGGATGAAGAAGACTAAGGTAGGAGTGAGGGAGGCACTGGGGAATTTGGAAGCTTTTCCTGAAGTGAAACATTTGAACTGGGTTTCAAAGAGACAGTAATTTTCTCTTGAAAGTTCCATGCTTAAAAACAGTATTTAAAAGATGGTACCCTTAAATATACAGACCAAAAAATAAACATAAAGTGAAACAAACAACATCTCCTGAAGAACAAGTTGATAAACAGTAGATCACAAATCAAGTATCTGTAATGGCTGATAGGTAGCAAAGGGGTTGCGTGCATGACAGTAGGGAGTGGTGGAGACTGTTTTACAAGGTCTGAATTTTACCACCATTGATTCTGGAATAATTAAAAAAAATCCATTGACAATGTCATTAAAAAACATCAGGGGGCTAGGACTGTAGCTCCAGGGTAGAGCATGTATGTGCTTTATATACCCAAGGTCCTGGGTTCAATCCCTAGCACTGCCAAACAAAACCCCAAAACAAAAACAAAAACAAACAAAACTACCAAATGCCTAGGAGTAAATTTATCAAAAGATGTACATCAGTTTTAACTGAAAACTACAAACCATTATTGCAAAAGTTAAAGAGATTACAAATAAATACATCAATATACAGGTTAATGGCTTGGAAGATTCAGTATTTTAAAGATGCCAGTGGCTCTCAGATGCACCTATGGATGCACTGTAATGTCAATAAAAATTTCTATAGGATTGCTGATGAAACTGGCAAATTACTTCTAAAATTCACATGGAAATGTAAAGGGTCAAAAAAAGGCACAATGATTTTAAAGAAGAGTTGAAAGACTTCCACTGTTATATGATGCTTTTAACTCTTTTTGAAAGATTCCCAGAAGAGGTAATGCTGGATCAAAGGGAATATTTATTTTCAGCCTTTTGAGGAATTTCTATATTGCCCACCATGGTGGTTGTACCAGTTTGCAATCCCATCAGCAGTGTGAGAGGGTTCCTTTTGGTCCACAGCCTCTCCAGCATGGTGGCTTCACTGTAGCTTGACCACACTTCCTATGTCTCCTGTAACATCAGGTGTGAACCTCAAATCTGCACAAAATAATTTATATAAAAATAATCATCCCTTCCCTCCCACCAAGATACTTGTAAAGAGAAATTTACATGAAAATTAAGCCACACTATTAAATAGTTGGTTTCCCTTAGAATCATTAAGTCCTGCATAACTTCTCTGTGTGCTTCAGAACAGAGACTTGAGGAAGTCAAGTTCTGGAAGAAGGAGTTAGATGATAAACTTGAGCAGCTTGTCAAGGAAACTGAGGATCTGCTCATATGTAAGACCCGGCTGGAAAAAGCCCTGGAGAGCTTCAAAGAGCCTTTGCACATTACCGAGATGTGCCTGGCATACAGGTAGGAGGGAGGTTCCCTGCCGAATCCTCCTTGGGGAGGAATGCAAGCGCTGGGTGGCAAAACTTACAAGAAGGAGTAGACTGGGAGGCTAATGCCTTGTGCTGGCTCTTGGAGAGCTGGAAGTGATCCTGACATGCTAGTGAAAGGAGAGTAGCTCTTGGTCCACTTGGTTAGTTGTCAACTAATTAATTCCAATGTGGGAGTAAGTGTGGCTGTAAATATCAGAAGTTGCAAAATGACATTGAACTTAAACAATAGTTTCTCGCATTTAAAGAGTCCAGAGATGGTCAATTCAGGTTGGCATGGAGGGCCACTATTTAGGGCTCTTGGCCTCTTCTATCTTGTTGCCCCACTGCACATGGCTTTCACACCCTAGGTCACTTTGTGATTTAAGATGGCCTCAGGACATCTGGCCATTGTGTCCACTTTCTCCTCCAAGTGGGTCCATGAGGAGACATTGTGTGGCTCTGTTACTCAGCTGCCATCTTGACCGGAAGTCTCACATTCTCCTCCAACTAGCAACAAGCAGGGCTTGACTTTCACAGTTCCTCTTTGTACCTCATTGAGCAGAATTTGATCACATGGCTGCACCAACACAAGCTGAGAAATTGTTCTTTTTATTTTGGGTAGCATGTACTCAGCTAAAAACCTAGGGGCTCAATTGCCTGGGAAAATGGTCAAAATTGGTACCACAGATACTAGGGGACACCCTGTCTGCTGCAGTGCACAGAGCTACATGGAAGTGCTTTGTAATCCAGAGAGCATTACATGATCCTACCCTTTAGTGTCATTATTTCTCTGCAAATCTAAAAGTAGGATTTCCCGTGTCCTCTGGGGTGATAGGGATTTGCAGACCTGATGGCTGTGCTCACCCTCACCCTGGCTGGAGAGCCCCAGCTGGCCTTCTTACTGGCAGCACAGCCACTCCAATCTGTTGCCTTGTCCACAGTAGCTGTGGGGTGAATTTTTCCCAAGGCAGGTTTGCACAGGTCACCCTGGGCTTCACATCCCTTCCATTACCGCTCCAAACCCGAACAACTTCAAGACAAGGTTCAGTCTCTATAGCTCAGCAAACAAAGTCCAGCACAGTCTGGGTCCAGTGACCTCCCCAGGCCCACCTCCCATCCCCGACAGAGGGAAGTACTTGTGAGTACTGAGCTGTCTGCGCTTTTCCAAGGCACTGTTCCTCAGTCCTCCTGAAAGTGTCCCTTCCCTCCACGATCTTGGCCAGGACTGCCTGGACTGACCAGACAGCAGTGCCTCCGGTAGAACACGTGAAGCAAGGGAGGCTGCAGCTCATCAGCTGGCCTGCACACAGCATGCCCGAGTCAAGCCTAAGAATTATATAAAGTGGAAGTTGTTGATTTTATTGAGCGTGCGCACAGCGCTGTGAGCTTTCTGTGTTCTTTGTTCCTTGCCATAACCCGTGATGTACTGAGGGTTATCTTCATTGTACAGAAGAGGAAACCAAGGCACAGATATGTTGTATAATGTGCTCCAGGCCACACAGCAGGCAATGGGGAGAACTGTCCTTCCAAGAACTATCTTGCAGGGTGGAGGAGGACAGAGCCTCAGGCAAGGGGGACAGTCTGGGGAGTAGGATAGCAGAGGGGTTAAAAGCATGTGTCAGCCCAGGCTGTGGCTTGAGGCTAAGGACCTCTGAGGCTCAGTTCCTCCTGTAAACTTGAAGAGGTTAAGCAGGAGTGTTTATATAAAAAGCTCAGCACAGTGCCTGTTCAATAGTAAGTGCTCAATTGCAAAGGTAATATTAACACTGGTATTCTTATTAGTTATTGTTATTGTAATAAAGCCTCTCTCTGGATTCAAAACCTTATCAAAAAACAAGGCTGCAATGGAGAATGGAAACATTTGTCTTTGAAATTCTAAGTCAAAATACAAGGATTCTAGTGAATAGTGAAGAAGTGCCAGGTGCCAGGTTAAAGGTGGAGAGTCCTTTATGCATTTTTTCAGACCCAGGGACCAGCCTTCCTTCAATTGTTCCTTCTTAGGTTTCAGACTTTTGAAGTGGTTCAGGTACTGCCTGGTGCTCACCACTTCCCAGAGAGTCACCAGGTGGATGTGGTGACTGATACCCAAGTCAGTGGCCCAGGAACTTTAAATGTTTTGATGCTAGCATGCCCCTCACGCTTTGGCTGACCTGCCTCCTTGAGACCAGGGAGAAGCGCATGGGTATCGATCTGGTGCATGACGTAGTAGAGCAGGAGCTGCAGAAGGAGGCTGAGATCATCTGGGGCATCATGGCTCTGCTGACCCGAACGCTGGAGGAGATAACCGAGCAGATCAGGTATGGTTGCCTGGGGTCCCTCCACTTTGAGCTTTGAGAAGAGGCAGTGCCCATCAAAGCTGGGCTTTGGGCACAGAGGAACAGGGTTGACCACTCCCATAGTCTGCCTTTGTGTCCCCAGGTTGCCCCAACACTCACAATGGTCCCCCCTCCCTGCATGGTGGTAGCCCCCGGTGGTGGACGATGGGTGGTGAGTGGTGGGTGGGGTGAGGCCAGATTTCATCGACATATTTAACTGAAGGATACTGGAGCCCCTCATGGCTGGGATTAACCCTTCACGTACCGTTTGCCTCCCTGGTGACATCAGAAATGTCAATGTGGAAAGGAGAATCTCAAAGTCCAGATTTGTTGTGTCAATTTGGCACCAAGAAGCAAATGGTGCGTGCAGGCATATATGAAGGGTGTGTGTGAAATGGGGCGATGGGGGCCGAAGCGCAGCCACCCAGGGCAGCCACCTCCCTTCTTAGTTTTCTGGGGTCTCCCAAGGGCCTGTACACATCACGTAGGCTTTCTAGAGGGAGAAACCCGGTTTATGCTCTCCCTTCAAGGCTGAACCGCTCTTCCAAATACAGTCTGGAGAAGGATTTGAAGGACAAGTTCACAGCCCTGACCATTGATGACATCTGCTTCTCCCTCAACAACAACTCACCAAACATCAGCTATTCTGAGAATGCCGTGAGGATTGACCCCAAGTGAGTGGGGCCCTACCTCTGGTCTGGCCTCTGCTGGGAATGTCCCAGCACCTCTTGGGTGATAGGATCTGACAAGCATCCCTGCAGCTGGCTGGGAGCTGGAAGGAGGCAGGTTTGGGTGAAGTCAGGTGCTGAGCAAAGTGGCTACACTTTAGGAAAGTGATGCACTACCTTTGGAGACTTAAAATTTATTCTTATATCTACTTATGTTTTTAACAATAACATTCCAAAAATACATAAAGGATGACTTAATCGTTCCTGTCCTCTGTCTTTTTCCATTTTCCATCTCTAGGGATGAACCAGAGTTACCTGTCACAGACAGACTATGTATATACCCACCCCCAAGTCCATTTTTCAGTTTGCAAGAATGAAACTATACTATGTGCCTTTTCTGTAGCATCTACCTTGCATTTCTTAACTAATATTGCAATAGATCCATTTCAATTTATTAAAATTCCCTTTTTGAAATAAAACATACAGTGCACAAATAATAAAGACACAGTTCAATGAGTTATTGCTTTAGTTGATTTTTGCTATATAATCAATTACCCTAGAGCTTAGCTGTTTAAAACAATAAACATTTATTAATTTCATGGTTTTGGTGGGGTGAGAACCCAGGGACTGTCTGGCTCAGTGCTTCTGCTCGAGGTCTCCTAAGTTGGAAGTGAAGCTGGCTCCTGGGGTTGCAGCCCATCTGAAGACTGGATAAGTTGGGTCCACCTCCAAGCTGACTCTGGTGTTGCTAGAAGACCTTGGCTCCCTGCCCCATGAGTCTGCCCTCAGAGCAGTCTTATGACATGGCAACTGGCTTCTCCCATACCAAGTGATCTAAGAGAAAGAGAAAAGTCGTGTGAGGGAAGATACACACAGAAAGAGAAAACCCAGACACAGGCCACAGTCTTTTTTTGTACCCTAATCTCAGAATTGACTTCTTGTCCTTCCAATTGTGAGAAACCATTAATCTCATACTGAAGGCCAAGAAACCACACAAAGGTGTGAAAGCAGGAGGCAGGGATCCCTGGGACCAGCTCATAGTCTGTATCAATCAAGGAATGGGCAATGCTCAGATAACCACCAATCAAGGCAAGAAAGAAAACATTACCGCCACCACAGAACCCCTCACTCTTCCCTCCTTTTCTCCTCCCAAAGCTGCTTTCTGACTTGTACAGGTTTGTTTTACCTGCTTTTCATTAAATAGCATTATATCCTACGTGCTGTGTGTATGTACATAGTTCTCACAATTAATATCATTTTAAGATTCATCAGTGTTAACAATTCCTCATCAAATTAACAGCGTATTTATTTGTATCTGTGTGAACGTATGGCTTCTGATGTTATTAGGTGCTCATCTGTTACTGTTATTAATATTGTTATTTTGCTACTATTGCTTAGTTTTATGCTCAGACTGCCCATAGCTGTGTGGTTTACCCAAGTAACTTCATTTCTGTGAGCCCCAGTTTTCCTCCTCTGTACACTGGAAGTTATACAAGTTAGCTTATTAGGCCATCCTGAGGATTGAGTGAGATAAGGTTGTAAGGTGCCATCCTCATACTGGCACACAGCAAGTTTCCAAAGATACTGGCGCTGGCTGATTACTATTTGCTTTGTGCAGAGATGAGGGAAGGTATTCTCAGTGTCTCTGGTGGTGGAAGCAGGCTTAGTTTCCCGTGAATTTACATGAGCTTGTCCGCTTCCTCAGCTCAGGTAGGATGTGAATGTATGAATGCGAACTGTGTTCCAGCTCCGTGAGTCTGGAAGACTGGTTGGACTTCTCCAACACCAACGTGGAAAAGGCCGACAAGCAGCGCAATAACTCCCTAATGCTGAAGGCTCTGGTGGACCAGATCCTGTCACAGACGGCCAATGACCTGCGCAGGCAGTGCGATGTGGTGGACACAGCATTCAAGAATGGGCTCCAGGAGACCAAGGACGCCAGGGACAAGCTAGCCGCTCATCTGGCCAAGGTGAGCTCCCTGGGGGTTCCTGAAGAGTACATTGGGGAGATTTCAGTACGGAAACAGGAATGCCCCTGGGTAAGGCCGCCATACTGCCGGGCTTCTGATACTGCGGTAACGGGCAAGTCAGGGTCAGCCACATCTCTTCATCTCAGCAGCAGGCTTTGGGCTTTGGGGGATGGGGTGAGACTTTGCCTCACTCTGGGCCTCCATTGTCAGTTCTGTAGAGGATGGAACGCAGAGGCAGGAGGCTCAGGGTCTTGCCACAGCATTGTACCTGCCTGGCTGACCCTAGCTCTTCGGGGCCCCTGGTCTTCCTATAACATACGGAGATGGATAACCTGCTGTCAGACATCCTCCCTGACTCAACCTCTCATGAGCTGATGCAGCCAGTTTCTCCAAGCCCAGCCATTCCCATGGACCTTTAGCCAGTTGTCTTCCTGGTTATCGAGTCGCATAGTGCTGGAGCCAGCTTTTGGGAGTCCAAAAAAAGTCTCCGGGTTGTGAAATGTATCAATCTCTACCATGCAAATACTCCCACCGTGGGTGGCTGGTAAGCTGCCTGGTGAGCAGTGGGTCTGCAGAGTTTCTGACTAGTGAGCACCCAGCACAGCGCCAGCACACTTTCCTTCCCACCCAGGAGCCAGCGTCCTGAGCAGAGGCTCAGCCCACAGGTAAGCTCAGGAACCGTGAGAGGCGGTGCCTGGTGGAACAGTCTACTTGTCTACTAAAGAGATGAGGGCCCAGCCTCAGTCTGGTGGCCGCCAGCTGGGGGACTGAAGCAGATCCCTCAAACTCTCTGAGCCCTTGGTTTCCACTGTGGCAGGAGGACAATGCTGGGGGCTCTGCTGCTGAGAGAAGCAGCACTTGGGCCAGCGTGTCCAGTGGAAATACAATGCAAGCCACTTGTGGCTTCTGTTTTGTTTTTGCATTTTTTAAAAGTATTTTTTAATTGCCACTTTTTTAAAAGTGAGAAAAAAGAGCCAAGTGAAATTGTTGTGTATATTTTGCTTAATGTACTAATAAAAGCATTAACATTTCAACATGTTATCAGCATAAATAGTGATATATTTTATTTTAAAAAAAAGTAAGTAGTCAAAATCTGAGGTGCATGGCCTTCCTTGGTGTTTGCAGAGGACAGGTTTCAGGAACCGCCATGGACACAGAAATCTATGAATGCTCAGTTTCTTTATATAAAATGGAGTAGTGTTTGCATAGATGCTGTGCACATACTCCTGTAAGCTGTGGCTAGAATCCTTCCAACACCTAACACAGTATAAATGTTATGTAACACTGTTGTTTAGGGAATAACGACAAGAGAAAAGGCCCCTATATGTTCAGTACAGACACTGTGGTTTTCCTAAACATTTTCCATCTGCAGCTGATTGTGTTGGCAAACACAGAACTTGAGGATGCAGGGGACTGGCTGTCATTTGACAGTAGCAGCACATCTCAGGACTAGGCACATTGCACATGCTCAGTATTCACACGTGGCCAGTGGCTGCTATATTAGTTTTAATTGTGGAAGGGTGTATGAAAGCTCATCTAAGGGGCTGAGGGCATAGCTCAGTAGTTAAACACTTGCTTAGCAAGCACAAAACCCTGAGTTCGATTCCCCAGTACCACATAAGTGTGGTGTGGTGGCACATGCCTGTAATTCCAGCACTAGCAAGGCTGAGGCAGGAGGATTGCCCTGTGTTTGAGACCAGCCTGGGAGACACAGTGAACTCAGGACCTGGCTGAACAACAGCAACAAAAAAAAGCCTCATGTAAATAGGATTGGCTTAGAAATTATGGCTGCAGAACCATGAAAGATAACCATTTTTGAGATAGGATCTCACTCTGTGGCCTAGGCTGGTCCTGAACTCACTATGGAGCCCTGGCTGGCCTTGGACTCATGGCAATCCTCCTGTCTCAGCCTCTCAAGTTCTGGGATTACAAGCATGTGCCACCATTCCTGGCCTAGGTGGTGCTGGGGAATCAAACTTGGGTACTTAATGCTTGCCCTAGTGCTTGCTAGGCAAGCGCTTTAACCTCTGAGCCATTCCTCTAGCCTCTAACCAAAATTTAACCTGAAATTCTTTCATCATTTTAATATTAAGAAGAGTTGTGGTCGAAGAATGTGTGTGTGTGTATGTGTGTATGTTCATGTGCACACACATGTATGTGATTTAATCAAGTTCAAAGGCCTTAGAAGTTAGCAGGAGAAGTCACTTAGTTCTCTTTAAATCCCAAAATATTCAAATTCAACTAGAATATATGCCACCTGGGTGGAGTGGCATTATTACGTGAACAGAAGAACTTGGGAATGTACACTTGGAATCACTTCAAGCCTCTCCCCTGCTGAGGCCATCAGCCCAGGCTCCATGGAAGGGTCTACTTGTCTGTCACTGAAGAAAGCCTTCGTGGTCAGGAGGAGATTAAACGGTAGGGTGACCTTGTTTTGTTTGTGATGACACAATTGTATCCTCATCGGACAAAGTACATTTACAAATAACTACAGGAATGTTTTGGGTAATCTAACACAGAGGACAGTCAAACTTTCTCTATAAAAGATCAAATAGTAAAAGTTTTAGGCTTTGCAGACCAAAAAGCAAACAGCAAATCTATTACATTTATATTTATCTAGTAAAGGAGAAATTTTTTACAAGTTCTTTATTGATAAAATTCAAAATGAGTAAGTATAATTTGTGTTGTATGGGTCAACTAATAAGAAAAAGGGAATTCTTCTTAAGGAGGATACCGTTTCTTTTGTTGGGACTCAAAGGTAGCATTTTCTATAAAATTGATGGCAAATATTTATTTTTTGATGTTGACCTGCAGTGAGATTTTATATAATTCATCTTTAAAAATCTTTTTATTCAGGGGCTGGAGGAATAGTACAGCAGTTAAAGTGTTTAAAGCCCTGAGTTTGATTTCCCAGCCCCACATTAAGCTGGACATGGTGGCACATGCCTGTAATCCCCACACTGAGGAGGCTGAGGCGGGCCAATCATCCTGACTCCAAGACCAGCCTGAGCTACACTAGTGAGTTCAGGACCAGTATGGGCTACAGAGTGAGACCCTGTCTCAAAAAAAAAAAAAAAAAGTTTTGTTCAGATAGGTACTGCTAAATTATAATAATAACTTCTGGGCATGTGATTTTTAATTTGATGAATTAATTACTTGGAAGATACATAGAATGTTGTTAGATTTTTCTCCTGATACCTGTCTTTTAGCATATCCTTAACATTTTATAATAGATAAATCGCTTTCCGTTGAAGGCTAAGTAGAAGATCACAGTCAAGTAAATTTTGAAATATGAGATTTTCTTTTGCCTTTGTTTTGAGATCCAGAAAAGTACTACCAAGGGGCAGAGGACATCGCTTAGTGGTTAGAGTGTCTGCCTAGCATATGCAAGGCCCTGGGTTTGGGCCCATGACGGCACTGAAAGAGTACCTAGGCATGGTGGCACACCATGGAATCCTACCACTAGGAAGACTGAGACAGAAGGATTGCCATGAGTCGGAGGACATGCTGGGTTACATAGTGAGTCCAGGACCAGGCTAGACTACAGAATGAGATCTTTACCGCCCCCCCCCCCCCAAGAAAAAAAAAGATCAAAAAAACACTGAGATGACTTAGAAAATATTTGTTGCAAATCTGCATGGGAATGAAGATCTTGTTTCTTGTTTTAACTTTTTATAGCTTAGGTCACATAGAAAGCAGCTTGAGATCACTTGTAATTAGAATCATGTTAGTTGCTGAAATGTTTCTGCATTACAACCTGTGCGGATCAGTGAAATCTTGCTTTGTGATTTTAGGTTGAATTCACTAAGAAATATTTTTAAGTCCGCAGCAAATGCTAATTTCTAAAACCATTCGCCTTTGGATAATAGTGATTGGTTCTTATTCAGAAAAATTTCAGTCATGGTCCTAAGCTAAAACAAACAAACAAAAACACATGAGAAAAATGTTACCACGGCTAAGCCACTGACTTGCTGCGTGGTGGGCACAAGAGGATATGCAGCTGCCATTCCTGATAAACATCTGAGAAGCCATGAAGGTCACATCCACGAGAGCTAATGGAATTCACGGCTGGTGATAATGGCGCAGGATCACAGCGCAGACGTATTTTTTCTGCAGAGTTCCTTCTGATGAATAATGCAATGAATAACCAGCCATAGGCTTTAAATAATTTAATTTTCATGAGCTCTGTAAATTTCTTCAACTAAGCCTTTTTCTATTCTTAGCAGATTCTACTTTCCATTGCATTGAATTAGCATTTTCGCAACTTTTTGAACAAAAATTCTATTTTATGCAAAATACTTATAGAGACTAATTTTTTTTGTAGTAGTGGGATTGTACTCAGGGCCTTTGTACTTAGCTACATCCTCAACTGTTTATTTTTATTTTGAGGCAGGGTCTCGCTAAGTTGCTCAGACTAACATCAAATTTGTGATTCTCCAGGCTCAGCCTCCCGGGTTCTGGGACTGCAGGCATCACCGCTATGCTTCACCAGATTAATTCATTAGTCATTTGAAAGTCAGCATTGACTCACATTTGTAACCTCAGCACTCTGGGAGGCTGAGACAGAAGGATCACAAGTTTGGGCCCAACCTCGGCAATTTAGTAACTGAGCATGAACCTGCCTCATAATGAAAAAAAAAAAAAAAAAAAAAAAAAAAAAAAAAAAAAAGGCTGGAGATATGGCTCAATGGAAAGTTCTTGGTCTCAACTCCAATACTGAACAAGAAAGAAAAGGAGAAAGGAAGAAAGAACTGAGCAGTATCAGAAGGCCTGTCAACTCCTTAAAAGCAAAAGAAAATCATTCAAAATAACATGCCTTGTTTTCTTAATTATTGATATTGCTCTCTGTTGCCTTAACTCTTGGAGCAACTATTATGCAGAGAGACTAATGGCATTAAATAAGTTTATGCTCTCTGGACATACTTCCCTAATTACCGTAGTCAAGTATGATTTAATTGGAACTTCAGTTTGGCTGCAATCTTACTTTCATTTTCAGAAAACCCCTCGGTGATGAGGTACTCTGTTTCAAATTTTCTTGTTTTTCTAACCATTGCTTTCCTGTGAATTGAGAACATTGACGAATGCTTAGTGTGGTGATATCAGTGTCTGTTACACTGTTTCTGCACAGCTTTGTGTCAATGCATAGTAAGTGCAATGACTTGACATTTAATTTAGCAATAAAACCTATGCTCCACTGGGCCTTAACAGTGTGACACACAGTGCCCAATTTTCTTGTCTATATTTCTTGTCAATATTTATGTCATGTCTAAAACTCATGTTGAAACCCAAGACAACGGTTTGAAGAGGTGGGGCCTCTAAGAGGCAACCCAAAGGGATGGGACCAGCTAGCAAAGTCTGTGTGCCCTTCTGCCTTCCACATGGGAGGACGGGCACTTGTCCCCTGTGGAGCATGCAGCACCAAGGAAACATCTTGAAACAGAGAAGGTAGCCTTCACCCGACTCCAGATCTACCTGGTGTCTTGACCTTGAACTCCCTAGTCAGCAGAATTCTGAGAAATAAATTTCTGTTCTTTATAAATTAACCGGTCTCAAGTATTTAAAAATAGCAACAGGAATGAGCTAAGACACACTGGTAATAAAACAATAAAATAAGTTGTCATCTTACTATGGTGATACAAGGCTGGAAAGCTATCAAGCTGTAATCACATCGCTGTGGTTTGTAGTGCTCTAGGCCACACTGGCAATGGAAGCATCACGTACATCTACTGTAGCCATTCACATCTGCTGCTGTCGTTCAAAAGCAGGCATAGATAAGTGAATGGTGAGTGCTGTGTTCTGACACAGATAACTTAGGAACACTAAAAATTGGATTCTCTATAAATTCTACATGACATGAAATATTCTATTTTTTCAACCATTTAAAACTATAAAACTTTTAAGAAAATGAAAAGATAAAGCCACAGCTTGGGAGGTGATATCTGTAAAACATCTATGTGATAAAGGATTGTTACCCCCAAAACACAAAGAACTCTTGAAGTAATTATTTTTTAATATCTGGATATGGTAGTGCACACCTGTAATACCAGCACTCCGGAGACTGAGGCAGGAGGATGCTGTGAATTCTAGGCCAGAATGGACTGCATGGTGAGCTGAGGACCAGCCTGGACTATAGAGACCCTGTCTTGAAGTAATTCAAATGAACAAATAAAGAAAAAATTTTTAATGAGAAAAGGTTCTAAATAGATACCTCACTGACAAAGATATAGTGGTGGCAATTAAGCAAATAAAAATCCTCAATATCAGATGTCATCAGTAAATTGCAAATGAAAGAAACAATGAGCTGTTTCTACGCACCTACAGAAGATCTGAAACTCGCACAACTTCACAGGCTGGTAGGGTGTGGAGCAATAGGACCCCTCACTCATTGCTTGTGGGAACACAGAATGGGACAGCCACTTTAGAAGAAGGTTTTGTGGCTTCTTACAAAACTAAACATAGCCTTGTGTTATTGACCTCATTTCCAAGTGAGTTGAAAATGTCCATCCACATAAAGGCGTGCACGTGGAAAGTTTATAGCATTTCTTCCTAATTGGCAAAACCTGGACATGACCAAGATACCCTTCAATAGGTGGACAGATAAAAACTGTGATACGTTTATGTAGTGGAACAGAGTTCTAAAAAGAAATAAGGAACCAAGCCATAGAATGGCATGAAGGAAACTCACAGGCATATTGCTAAGAAGCCAAACTGAAATTCATATTATATGAATCATGGTATGATTATAGCCACATGACATTGTAGAAAAGGAAAAAGTGTGGAGACAGTAAAAAAAAAAATCGTGGTTTTCAGAGTTTTGGGGGGATGGGAGAGGGAAGGAGGAATGATCAAGAGCCAAGCCAGTGTTTTGGACAGCGAAAGCTCTGTGCGATACAGTAGTGGTGGGTACATGTAATTATACGTTCCTAACCCACAGAATGTACAATACTAGGAATAAGACCTTCTGCTAACTATAGGCTTTTGTTAATGATAATGTATCAATACTGCTTCATCCATTATAACAACTACGTCACTCCAATGAAAGGTGGTCATAGGGAAAACAGGGCTGGGGGAGGTCGAGGCAGGGACATATGGGACCTCAAGACCTTTTGTCCAACTTTTCTGTAAACCTAAAATTGCTCTAAAAATAAAAATGAGTATTTTGCAGTTTGTTCAAAATCAAATGGCAGACTGTTTTAGGCTGGTTCACTGATTCTTATCCTAATATTAGTAATTTTGCTTTTAAAAAATCTGATTTTTCAAAGTCTTAAAACTGTGTAACTAAATAATTGATCTAGGCTGATGATTTTAAGCTGAAATTTCATTAAGCTTAAAGACAGCATTAAAACATCTTAAAAGGTTAGAGTAATCACTTTTACTTTTTTATTACACTGGCTGAGATCAATTTAAGCACTCCAGAAGGTCTTGTTTGAGATAATTTTCATGTGTTTAAAAATAAATATATACATCACATTTATGAATGCTGCTCTAACTCAGTGTTTAACAGATTTTAGCTGTTTGAAGTGATAGTAACTATTAAACAGGACCATTTCAAGTGATTAATCTTCTCTTTTTTTTGAGATAGGGTCTCACTCTGTAGTCTGAGCTGGTTCTTAGCTCATGGTGTAGCCTAGACTGGCCTCGAACTCAAGGCATCCTTCTGCCTCAGCCTCCTGAGTGCTAGGATTACAGGTGTGTGCCACAACACTCAGTTTATGTGGTCCTGGGGAATCAGACCCTGGTACTTAGAGCTTGCTAAGCAAGCACTTTAACTGCTGAGCTATTCCTCCAGACCTTGAGTGATCGATCTTTACTACATTTAAAAATAGTACAATAGCTGCGAACTGAACCTAAGAAATCTTAAGAAGCATTAGGAAAAAATTTAAGAAAACCAAATGTAATGCGTGGACTTTATTTGGATTCTAATTGCAACAAACCAATTCTCAAAATATGGACAATTGGGGAAATCTGAACACTAGTTTTTTTTTTTTTTTTTTTTTTTTGAGACAAAGTCTCACTTTGTAGCCCAGGCTGGTCCTAAATTCACTATGGAGCCCAGGCTGGCCTGGGACTCATGGCAGTCCTTTTGCCTCAGCCTCCAGAGTGCTGGGATTATAGGTGTGTGTCACCACCCCCAGCTTATGTGGTGCTGGGGAATCAAATTCAGGTACTTAACACCTGCTAGGCAAGCGCTTTAACCTCTGAACCATTCCTCTAGCCCCTGAACACTAAGTATTAGTTGATAGCAGGGAGTTATTTTCTCTTTGGGTGTGATACAAGTATTGTGGCCATATCAAATGAAAACCAGAATCCTTAATCCACCTCCAGCATTCAAGACCGAGATGACATCATAACTAGGATTTGCTTAAAAATAATTAAGCTGAGTACAGGGGTGAGGAGAGGGGGAGATAGGAATGAATATGTTGGTCACTACTTGAACTGATGATGGGTACATGATGTTCATTATTTTATCTACTATTTTATATATTTGGAAATGTCCATAATGCAAAATTTAAGAAAAAAAAGTTTAAGAAGAAAAATTAAGAAAAAAATTTGAGGGCCTGGCGGAATAGCACAGTGGTTAAAGCACTTGGCTACCAAGCACAAGGCCCTGGGTTTTGTTCCCCAGCACCATATAAACTGTAGTCCTAGCGCTCTGAAGGCTAAGGCAGGAGGATTGCTGTGAGTTAGAGGCTAGCCTTGGCTACACAGTGAGTTCAGGACCAGCCTGGGCTACAGAGTGAGAGCTTACCTCATAAACAAAAACAAAAAGTTTTTGGTAGTACTGGGGATGAAACTTAGGGCCTGCTCAGGTAGAAGTCTGAGCTCCCTCTTCATGTGTACATGACCATGGTGGACCTGCTGGGTCCTGTAGTGTTTTGAAGATGCTGACCTGACCTCACCTGTCTCAATCCTATCCCACAAGGTCATGGAAGAGATTGCTTCCCAGGAGAAAAATATTGCAGGCCTTGAAAAAGCCATCCTTGACCAGGAAGGGCCTGCCAAGCTGGCTCACACACGCCTGGAGACCAGGACGCAGCGGCCCAACATGGAGCTGTGTCGAGATGTGGCTCAGTGTCGGCTCATCAAGGAGGTTCATGAGATCAACCACAATGTGGCAAGGTAGGCCAGGAGCCTGGGACCCCAACCTGCATGGCAGGTAGTGACTAAGCGGTGACCCCAGAGGGTGTAGCCTGCTCGGTGATGGGAGGCCACGCTCTACTAACTCCATCCAAACCATTGCTATGAAGAGAAGGGATCTCAGTATTGGTATTTTTCTAAAGAAGCTTAGCTGTTTTGGTAAAATTTGCAATTTTAAATATTAGCATTTCATAGAGGTATTTGTGTCATGAATCTGGCCAGCAGGTACCAATCAGAAATCTCTGTCTTGGGCTTGTGGCGTAGGTCAGTGATTGCAGTGCTTGCCCAGTAGGCCTAAGGCCTTTGGTTCAATCCCCCAGCACCACACAAGAGCTGGGTATAGTGGCACACGCCTGTAATTCCAGCTGTGGGAAGGCTGAGGCAGGAGGATTGTGAGTTCCTGGCCAGCCTGGACTACATAGAGAGTTGAGGATAAGCCTGGGCTAATAGAGTGAGACCCTGTCTCCAAAGTAAATAAACACATAAAGTAAAAAATAAGTCTCTGTCTTAAGCAGGAAAGAGGGAAGGTAGGAGCATATATCCACCCGGCTTTCTTGCTGAATACCCAGAAAGATATTTTTCCGGGAAAAAGTGGCAGAGGGGAAAATCATTTTCGATTGTTCTGTGGCTTGCCCTAGATTGCAGGAAACCTTAGCGCAAGCCCAGATGGAGCTGAAGGGGCTGAATCGCAGGCAGCTGGCTCTGCAAGAGGAGATCCTGGTCAAAGAGAACACCATCTACATCGACGAGGTGCTCTGCATGCAGATGCGGAAGTCCATCCCGCCGCGCGACGGGGAGGACCGAGCCGCCTGGGCCGGGGGGCTCCGCCCCAGCGCCGTTTGCTGAGAGGATGCACCGTTCAGCTTTGCATTAAACCGTGTGTCGTACAAACGGTGGCAACAACGGGAGCCTCATTTCAGGTCGCCGGCCCTTGCGTGGGCCTGCCGCGAGCCCCGGGCGGACGCCGGCCTGCCGGGGCTGAGCTGGGTGCCATCTCGGCCTGCATTCTGCTACTGCTCGTCGCCCTGAGTGTGTTAGCAGTTCGAGGCCGGGGGACAGCGCAGGCCACTTTTAGGACGTCCCAGGCCCTGGGGCCGGGGAAGGGGCGGCGGGGTGTGTGACGGTCCAGCTGAGATTCCTTCCCTCGAGTGGCCGGGCTGGATGCCCTATCCAGGCGGGCCCGCTTCCTCCGAAGTTGGCAGTGGCGATTTCTCTGCCCTAGGACGCCCGGCCCACGGGGCCCACGGGGAACCGGCTCACGTTTCACAGAACAGGTAAAGGCGGGGCGGCCCGGGTCAGGGGCCCCTTCGTTTGAATGAAGAGGCGCTAACAGGGCCGCAGGGCCGCAGTGCCGCCCAACTCCTTCGCGTTCAGTCTAGCGGCCAGGGTGGGGACAGGGCCACCGGGCTCCGGGCTCCGGGCTCCGAGGTCCGGGGTTATCGGGTAACAGAACGGGGCGGGGCGGATGATGTCCCGGCTCCCCCGCGACTGGAGAGTCCGGCGGCCTTGTGCGACCTCAGTGAGCTGAGCTTGGGAAGGAGGGGCAGCGGGTTCCCGGCTCCAGAGGCAGGTCACCCCGGTGGATGTGTCCTTTAGCGTCCCCACGTGGCAGGTGTTGAAGTTTTCTTTTCTTGAATGGAAATTTGTACTCGGAGTTTGGTGTTGGTTTCTAGATCGTCAGTAATCATTGATTACGGAATCAGCAATTCTTTCTCCTGGTACTAGAAATTGAACCCAGGGTCTCGTAGTTCTGCCACTGAGCTACACCTCAGTCCTTTTAATTTTTATCTTGAGACATCCTCTTGCTAAGTTGCCCAGGCTGACCTGGAACTTGGAATCTTCCTGCCTCAGCCTCCTGAATAACCGAGGTTACCACTTCCACATCAGGTTTCTAATTTCTTTCTCCCACAAACTGAAATAACAGTAATGTAAAGGTTAAAAAAAATCTCATTCCTAAAACAAACAAAGTAAAAGAAAATCTTATTCCTGCCAAAGTGGGGTTGGTGTCCAGGTTTCTGGGGCTGGGGGTGTAGCTCAGTGGTAGAGCACTTGCTTAGTACAGGTGATTCTGGATTCATTTCCAGAACCATAAAAATAAAAAGGAAAAGGTAGTTTCTGGAGCAGAACATACCTGGGCTTAAGTGTCCCATAGCCCCTCCGTGCTGGGATTATTAAGGGGTGGAATGAGGCAACCTGTAACCCTGTCTCATTGGAAATGAGCATTTAGGAACGACAAGCCATTTTGAGCAGCCCCACCCCATGCCAGCATCATTTCTGCACATGTGCCTTCATGGCACAGTCCCAGTTGTTTCTTCCTTGTGTGTCACAAGCCATTTTCCACGTTGGTGTGTCATTATTTTAATGGTTGCATGCACCTTTAAAGGCCCTTCCTATATACTCACGACTTGCTTTCCAAGGCGATCTCTGCTTACAGTGGGTTGAGGCGGCCCAGGAACGCATCCAGGCGGCTTTCAAAGGAAAACCACTACCTTGGGAAACTGCTCATTCAGGCATTCATTCTGCCGACAGTGAGGGAGCACCTGCCGAGTTTGAGGCTCCTCCCTCCCTGTCCTTCCCTATGTGTAGCTCCTGCTGTCCTCTGCGCTAACGTGTGGTCCCCTGGTACTTACTAGGCACCTGGTGATGAGGCACAGCACCAGCCAGGGGCTCAGGAGACCCAGGCTCCGGTTCTAATACTGCCAGGAATATCCCCTCCCCTGTTAGGGCCACCTACAGAGTAAGGAGATTGGACTGGAAGGCCTCAAACCCTTCCCATCTCGGATGTTGCCTGTACCTGGCTGCCTTGCTGAGAGTGATTTGAGGAACCCAGGGCCCTGCAGGTTGTGGGCTTCACTCCATTGAATTGTTGAGGGTAAATGCTCTCAGCAGGAGGAGTTCCTAACTTGAAAGGGAGAAACCCTTTTGAAGCTGACAGCATCAACTTAATGCCCATGCACTCTGTGACCCAGTCACACAGGTTCTGAGCACCACCTCCCAAAGCCCCAAGCAAATATGCAGCCTTTCTGTGCCCTGCGCACAATGCGGACTCCTTCCCTGAGCCCACTGGGAATCTGGGTGCTTTTCCGCTTTGCCCCAGTAATCAATCTACGTCATTTAATAATGATGAAGCAGGGCATCATGGGATAAACGTGCGTGTCTTTCCAACATGTGGCAAAACCTTCCCCATGTGATGGTGTTCGGAGTGGGCTTTTGGGAATGTAATTTGGATGGGGTGAGGTTGTGACACTAGAATTTTCTTGAGTGGGGTTAGTGGCCTTGTAAGTGTCTAGGGAGCTTCTTTTTCCCTGTCCTATTAGAGGACACAATGAGAAAGCACCAGCTGTGGACTGAGAAATGGGCTTTCACCAGACATCAATTCTGCTAGCCCTTTGATCTTGGATTTCCAGCCTCCAGAACGGTGAGACATATGTATTTGCTGTTTAAGCCAAGACACAGAGCTTCAGGGAGGAATGGGAGGAAGAAAACTATGTGTCCCAGTTTGCCCTGGAGTTTTAAGACTCCTGGCTCCAGACTCATGGTTCTCACTATGGCTGGAGCCTCCTTTCCTGCTCCTAATAATTTCCTCTCCAAGAACCACAACCTTGTAGACACAGGAAGACTCCACAGTCATGTCCAAGTGTTGTGAGCTGCCCTCCCTGGCCACCATGCATGGATTCACCTGTTTTAAGTCTCCTGAGAATCAGAGTTTTGAAATTGCAACACATACTGCGAGTGACTAGAAGGCTCTGGGTCACAGGGTCCTGTGGCTGTAGGCCTTCAACAGACCCTGAGGTTTCTTTCTATGTGATGCCCCCATGGAGTCTCTTTCTCAGCTAAAGCATCCAGATTTTTTTTTTTTTGGGGGGGGGCGGTAATTTCCTCCCTTAAGAACTTTAAGCATTGAAGGAAGGACAGTGAGTGGCCTTATGAGGACGAAATATGGGTATGATGCTTTCAAACATGAAGCAGGGCTGGAAATAGGCAACAGGGTGGGGTATTTTCTTTTCTTGTGCTCAAATTCCTGCATGCCAGTGTACAAGAGAGCCTCTCCAAAGCCCGTACTTGCTCCGCTGGGTTGGGAGTGAGCTGCTGACAGGAGATGGGTCAATGAACCTCTCACAGGAGGAATTTTGACTTTCAATAAGGAGATTTCAGTTCCACCTGGCTGCTCTTTTGAGCAGATGTAAGCTTCAGAGCATGGATGACAGCTGTAATCTCTTCTGTAGATGGGAATGCAGCAAATTTGTAGGAAGAGAAAAAGTGAAAACCAGTGACCCAAGACAAAGAGAAAACTCACCGCAATCCAGCATCCACCCCGGTCCCAGGTTCAAGTGGCTTCTGAGGCCCATGAGTTCTGTGAGACCCAGGTGTCCTTGTACTGCAGCCTCTTCTGCTTGCAGACCCCCAGGGGCAGCCTGTGACTCCCACCATAAAGAGTGGTAATACATAGTTGCACCACATCGCATGACTGCCTGATTGGAAGAGTAGGGTAGAGTGTGCTATGGTTATGGTTTGGATCTTGAGTGTTCCCCAAAAGCCTCATGTATTTCTTTTTTCTCATTATGTGTGTGTGTGTGTGTGTGTGTGTGTGTGTGTGTGTGTGTGTGATCCATAATGTTTACATTGAACTGGAGTTTACATATATATCACATCAGTTACAAATCCTTCCTCTCTCCCTTTCTGATCCTCCCACACGCTGCCCCTCTCCTCCAAATCCCACTGTCCCTCACCACTTAGTTCTATGGAATAACTGTATTTTGGCTTTCTCATATTAGAGAAACTATTTGATATTTAACCTTCTTGCCTGACTTGCTTCACTGATCATGATGGCCTCAAGTGTCATCCATGTACCTACAAAAGCCTCAAAACTATCTGTCTTTATAGACGAGTAGTATTCCATTGTGTACATATACCACAATTTATGTATCCATTGGTCTGTTGATGGGTATTTTGTTATCTTCCACATTTCAGCTATTGTTAGTTGTGCTGCTATGAACATAGGTATGTGTGTATCTCTTTTATATGATGCTTTTAATTCTTTTGGGAAGATTCCCAAAAGCTGTATTGCTGGATCAAATGGGATGTTTATTTTCAGCCTTTTGAGGAATTCCCACACTGCCCTCCGTAGTGGTTGTACCAGTTTACAATCCCACCAGCAGTGTAAGAGGGTTCCTTTCCCCCCACAGCCTCACCAGCATTGACTGCTATTCAAATTCTTCATATGTGCCATTCTCTTCGGGGCTAGATGATATCTTAGTGCTGTTTTGATTTGCATTTCTCTAATGGCTAAGGGTGTTGAACATCTTTTCATGTATTTACTGGCCATTTGAATTTCTTCATCTGAAAACTGCCTATTCATCTCTGTTACCCATATTTTAACCACATTTTTGAATTTGAGGGGTCTGTTTTTCTTCAGTTCCTTGTATACTCTAGTTATTAACCTCCTATCTGAGGTATAGCTTGTGAAAATTTTTCTCATTCTGTTGGTTCTCTCTTCACTCTGTTGATAATTTCCTTTGCTGTGCAGAAACTTTTTAATTTGATATAATCCCAGTTGTTGATTCTAGGGGCTATTTCTTTTGTATTGGGTGTCTTATTAAGAAAGTCCTTGCCTACACCTATATCTTTTAGATTTTTGCCTAATTTGTCATCCAGACAGTTCGGTATTTCAAGTTTTATTTATTTATTTTTGTTTTGTTTTTGAGACAGGGTCTTGCTCTGTAGCCCAGGCTGGTCCTGAACTCACTATGGGAACCTTGGATTCATGGCAGTCTTCCTGTCTCAGCCTCCCAAGTGCTGGGATTACAGGCCAGGCAGGCGCCACCATGCCCAGCTTATGTGGTGCTGGGGAATCAAACTCAGGTACTTAAGTTCTTGTCTTAGCACTTGCTAGGTAAGTGCATTAACTGCTGAGCCATTCCTCCAGCCCCAGTATTTCAGTTTTAATATCTCAGTCTTTGATCCATTCTGATTTGATTTTTGGTGCATGATGACAGATGTATGTCTAGATTCATTTTTCTGCATGTGGATGACCACTTTCCCAGCACCATTTGTTGACGTGTATGTCCTTTTTCCAGTGTATGCTTTTAAGCCTTGTGTATTTCAACTGTGTTTATTGGGAGGCAGAGCTTGGCTGGACCATGGAAATGCTTAGGGTTTGGTCTGTGTCAGCTTGTTGTGATTGGGGGCCCTCAGGGCAGAGCTTTCAGGTGTGTGTGGTTGACTTGTAGGCCAGATAATGAGTGAGGGGCACCCACCATGGCAGCTTGAAGCAAGTAAAGGAAGGAAGAAGAAATGTTGCAGCTTCTACCTAGAAAAGCTCTAGCTTTGTCTGAGTATTCAGACATTGGCTTGGCTCTTGCTTCATTTGGTTTCTGTTTGCAAAGGAGTAAGCAGCTTTGCTGACTCTGAGCCATGTGATTTCACTGTTGCGGGCTAACCAGGGAATGAACTGACTGTGGGACCTTCTGAAACTGTGAGCTAAATAAATCCTTCCTCCAGGCAGTGGCCTAGCATATGCAAAGCTA
Source organism: Ctenodactylus gundi (assembly GCA_004027205.1). Classification (NCBI taxonomy): domain Eukaryota; kingdom Metazoa; phylum Chordata; class Mammalia; order Rodentia; family Ctenodactylidae; genus Ctenodactylus; species Ctenodactylus gundi. Next base: position 119,603 of record PVKB01002694.1, on the reverse strand, counting down.
AGGGAAAACTTAAAAACTGAATCTGTTTCCAGAGCAATGAAGAATTTGAGTTCCTGTGAAGGATGTTACAACCTCAAATCAAAACCAAGGAGGCCTTATATCCTGCCTGGTAAGGCAAATGTTCTGTCGGTAATCTTGAAAATTATCACCATCACTAATGTGTTGAGTCCTTATCTTGAGTGATAGTGCAACTGTCATCATTACCATTTTACAGGTGGAGAAATTAAGACTGAGAGAGGACCCACAGGTAGGATTCAGACCTAAGCAGGCTAATTAGTGCCTACACGTCTGAAATCACTCCACTGCGCAATTTAGTAGGAAGGAGGGACGCTGATGAAGAAATTGAGGCATAGAGTCAGTAACTTGCTTACAGTGACTCAGTGTCAGATTTAGAGACTGAGATTAAGGTTTCCAGATCCAACCTGAGACTTTAATAGCTTAATCTTGGGAAGTCTGTTTCCTGTGATGACTTAGACTGTACCTTTGCCTGTGAGTCTGGAAGGGGATCAGTGACCACAGGCCTCAGGTGAATGCCAAAAAGGTCTTTCATATAGAGGAACTACAGTCAGTGACTCAGCTCATCAGCTCACCAGAAGAGAAGCACTAAAGGAAATTATGAGCTCGATCCTGTGATCTGAGTTGGCTTGTGGATTTTCTAACCACCCTGCATCTGAGGGAACTCATATTTGATTGTGGTTTGGGGTTATATCCTGTTAGTGCCATCCTGCCTGGGCTCTGGACAGTTGGCCACACACAAAGCCCCAAGGTGGAGGGGCCAAATTTCACTGCTGGCTGCCTGGCCTGACCTCCAGAGTCTCCTGGCCCGGCTCTACTGTAGAAGCTGCATGAGCAAAATTCATTCATAGCATCTGTTCCACATATTCCACATATAAGGGGCAGTCATGTGACTTCATTCTGGCCAAGTAGGCAAAGTCAGAAACTGGCTGAGGAATTTTGAAAAAGATTTCCACTAGAGTGTTGTCCCTTTCTCCTCTTTCTCCTTGACAATGGTTGTGGTGTTTGGGGCTTCAGTGGTGTCCAGAGACCATGCGGAAAGAGGAGCATATGTGGGGGGTTAGAGATACTGATTCCAACTCTGGGGAGTTCCAAAGCAAACCAGCAGCCAGGTAACTTGAGAGTTTACATTATTGGAAAAAATAGCCCCTTATTTATTTAAGTTCTGAGTCTGCCGAACCTTAGCTTGTTCTGACCCATCACCTTATTTCAGAGCCCCAGTGGGAACATGTGGACCCCAGGTCTCTCTTTCTTTGCTCCTTTCCTTTTAACGAAGAAGAATTTGTCAAACAAGATCTTCTTGGGAAAATAGTGATGAAATAAAAATTGGAAAGGAATGTCTCTTGGCCAAAGCAGAATGCATGGGAACAGAGCCCACCCAAATCTGCCCATGAGCTCATCCAACTCCTCCCTGTAGAAATGGGAAAACCAAGGTCTGGCACGTGGCAGGGGTATACATCAGGCTATCTGGAACAGAGTCAGTGAGAAAAGGCAGTTGTCACCTCCTATGAAGAGCTCTCTTTTACTCTTCTACAAACACTACATTTTGCTTTGCATTTCACAAACTGGATCTCAAACAAGGTGGTATGGTTTGGGTCTGGAATGTCTCCCCCACCCCAACCTCATGTATTTGGTTGTTTGTGGAGTATCTATGGAGCTGTGTGCTTTCGAGAGATGGGGCCTTGCTGGCAGGGGTGGAACACTGGGTCTTGACTCAGAAGGGACTAAACACTGGGACAAGTCCAGGAAGGATGTGTACTAACTCAGCCTTGGTCACTTGGATTCTGCTGCTATGCCTTGAACAACTTCTCCTCCTTCTGGGCCTCTGCCATGTACTTCCACCGTTGCCAGCTGCTCACGAATGGACCGAGATCACCCGAAACTGTGAGCTAAAATAAATCTTTCATCCCTTAAGTTGTGGATGTTAGGTATTCTGTCCTAGCGACAAAAAAGTAACTGAGACAGAATTTTGTAGTGAGAGCATTGTTGTTGTTGTGACTTTATCTGATGATGTGGTTTAGAGGACTTTGGAATCAGTATGTGGGAAAACTGAAGATGCCAGCTAGAGAATCCTTAGAATGCTACGAGCTGAGTTTGATGGAAGGCCAGAATGCTGATCAAAGTATGGACCTTAAAGGCCAAGCTCAAGAGGTTTCACATGTGAAGAAGGGCTTTATTGGTAAATGGTCTAGAAACCAGGCATGTTATTCTCTAGCAAAAAGTTTGCCGGCACTTTCCCCCTTTCCTAAGCACTTTCCTGAAGCTGAGGTTAAAGGTGGTGAACTACTTAATCTGGTGGAGGAAATTTCAAGGCAGCCCAATGTTCAGGCTGTTCACATGGGTGAATGTGGATTTATTGCCTGTGTCTTTTAGCCAGCTCTATGTTGAAAAGCAGGAAAAAAATGGCAGAGAAAAAAGATATTAAAAGTTTGCTGTTTTGCCAGATTGAAAGGGGCTACAAAGGTGGGGCAAAGGAAAGCATGGTTGTTTCAGAGACTAGCACTAAAATAGAAGCTAAGTACTTGGAATTGGGACTATAAATAACATGCTTTGAGGGTGTCTCAGGAATCAGCAAGATCTCACCTCTTACCAATTAAGAGATGGAAAGGCAACTGTCTGAGAAGAGTACCTCAGGGCATTTTTTAGGGCCAAAGAGAGAAGTGTTTGCCAGAGTTGAGCCACCTGGAGTTCAGCCATTCAGGTACTTGGAGACTGCTGCCGCCATTGGGCCAGAGTACTGCTCCAGCCAGTGGCAGAACTTGGAATCATTCACATGGTGCTGGTGTTTCACAGGCAAATGTGAAATGCAAGAGTTGCAGGCTCATGGCGGCTTCCAGCCAGATTTCAGAGGAAGGCCTTGCAGACCAGGCAGTGTGCCTTAGGAGGGCAGTGCTTGAAGTTGTGAGGGAGAAGCCTAAGGAACTGTGGAGACTTCATACAGTTGGAGATGCCAGGAACTTAGATTGTCTGCATAGGAAGGCCACAAGAAATGAGCAGAGCTGGCCCCAAAGAGAAGCCATGGAGGTTGCGGCTAGAGACAGTGCTGTAGGCGTGAGACCACCTAAGGCTTTTGTAGTGCCACAGTTTACCCGGGGTGTTGGATATGAGCTACAGGATTGAATGAAGCTACAGGATTTAATGAAACTGAAGAACTTCGTGCTTGACTTTCTGGGTTTTGTGCTTAATTTGATCAGATTGCTTTGTATCCTTCTATTCCTCTCTATTGGAAAGGGAATGTTTACTTTGTGTCATTGTATGTTTGAAGTGTTTAATTTTTATTTGATTAAACAGGGGCTCACAAATAAGAGTTTGACTTCAGTCTCAGAGGAGATTCTGGACTTGGACTTTTTAACAGAGCTGGACCTCTTGAGACTTCGGCAACTTTTAGAGAAGGACTAAATGCACTTTGCAGTATTAAGTGGACAAGCTTTCTTTTTTTTTGGGGGGGGGGTCAAAGGGTGTAATGTTATGGTTTGGCTCTGGAATGTCCCCCAAAGCCTCATGTATTCGAATGTTGTAGAATATCTATGAAACCATGTGCTGCTAGGAGGTGGAGTCTGGTAGGAAGGGGCAGAACACTGGGGCTTGACTTAAAAGGGATAGAGCATTGTGACATGATCTGGAAGGATATAAACTTGCTCTGCCTGTCTTTACTCACTTGGTTTCCTATCTGCCCTGCCTTGAACAGGTTTTCCTCCTTCTAGGTCTCTGCCATGTGCTTCCACACATGCCAGCTGCCCCTGAGTGGACTGAGGCCTCTAAAACTATGCTAAAATAAATCTTTCCTGCCTTAAGTTGTAGATGTTGGATATTGCGTCCTAGCAATGAAGAAGTAACTAAAATACAAGGAAAACAGGACAGAAACATGAACTGACTTGTCAGATGCTGCACAGCTTGTGACTGAGTGCAACTCAGGCATTCTGATCTTGAAATCAGCATCTTTTGCCTCAAAGTATTTTTTTTTCCTCTGGAAATTCATTCACAAATTCTGGCAAATCCTTTAAAAAATGGAACAGTGAGGAAAACTCCCATGGATGCCCTTGAGGCAAGCAGGGGTTGCTTGTTCAGCCAGCTGTAGCTGGGTTAGTGGATTCCCTTCAGGGAAGATAGTGCATCTGGACAGTTCCTCCATGATGCTTCTTTACAGGAGGAGTCATTTGATTCCTGGAGCAGACTGCACAGGTACCTTATACCTATCTCACACATCAGTCCTGTGGCACTGGGGCTGCTGTGGCTCGGATTTGACCATCTTGCAAAGGCCTATATGATAAAGTTTAGTCCCCAGGTTGGCACTATTGGGAAGTTGTGGAACCTTTAAGTGACGGGTCCTAGTAGTAGGCCTTTAGCCATTGAGGTGTGCATGTAGGGTTCCTATGCTTTGACTCCTGTGCTGTTTTTCTCAACTGTTTCCACACATAGAACTTGGCTTTCGGTGTGTGACCCTGGCTTAGTGATAGCTATTACCTTATTATCCCTCTTCATGGTAACCTTGCTGGCCATGATAACCTCCCCAGCCTTAGCAACCTTCTCCATCCCTGACATAACAACTTTCTTGACCTCTGCAGTTGGTCAACTGATGATGATCACCCTGACCCCCCAGCATGGACCCATCTCCCATGACCCTGCAGCCCACCTGCTTGCTCTCCCAACCTATCAGGCAGCTCTGCTTTGTCCTCTTCTGTCCAATCTGCAACCTACACATCAGCTAAACAGCTTAGTCCCTGACCCTCATGCTGGTTAATCCATCCACGCTAAATAAAAGCTTTATTCACCTCTGATTGGGTCCTTACACCTGGACTTGCTAGCCAGACATAAGGTCATGGGAGCAATAAATTTTAACTCCAGGTTCTATTGTTGTTGGTTATAATTTTGGTTTTGTCTGGGTCCTTCTTTGACCTAACAATACCCTTGACAGAAGGGGACATGGGGTCTCTGCCTCTTTCTTGGCTTTCTTTTGCTTCTGGGCCAGGAGGTGAGCAGCTTTGCTTGACCATGCACTTATGCCACGTGCTACCTCACCCAGATTGCAGTCCACCGATCATGGATGGAAACCTCTAAAACTGTGAGTTAATTATCTCAAATATTTGCTATATTAATGGAAGGCTGGCTAATGGGGCACCACTTGCTTTTCATTCACACAGTACGTATTTCATGGCTTCCTATGACCTAGGTGCCAATATAGAGGCAGATAAGACCAAGCTCTCTCTCTTCTTGGAGCTCAAGGCAGAACCAGACAGGCCCTGTAAAAAACAAAACCATTTCAGAAAACACTATGATTAAGATGTGATGGCAGGTGTCTGGGCAGGTTGGTGATGGCTGCTTGAGATTAGGTGGTCAGAAAAGGCCTTCCCAGTGGGTTGGCATGTGAGCTGAGGTAAAGGTGGATGGCAAGAAGGTGGCACTCAGGTGAGTACCTGGGGGAAAGGATATTCCCTGGGCTTTTGGTGAACAGATGGTGCTGCTGGAGAAAAGGGGAAAGGGGTTCAAGCTTAGATCAAAGAGAAGATGGAGTCAAATTATATAGATCACAGTGAAGTTCAAAGTAACTTCCAGAGAAGGGCATAGAATTGGGCACAGGCATGGGAGGAGCCCAGGAGGTACCTTGTGATGAATGGATCTTCCATCCCATTCAATGAAATAAATACTCCTAAAGGTGAGGGACATGACTTTCTAGAAGCCCTGTGTTTTAGCCAATCACAGGTCGGGACGGGTTCAAGGCCTGGATGGTCTTCTAGAGTCAGGGTCCCCTCCCTCCAAGGAGAGTGGTGGAGTGACCCATTTGGGTGGCTCCCAAATGCCAGGTCACTTTCCTGAGAGGTGACTTTGACTTGGGTGGGGGCTGCTATGGCAGCCTGGCAGAGTGCTGGGGGCTTTGGTGAAGAGTGTAGTGAGCACCAGATGCCCGAAGGCCCAGAGGAGCTTAAGTTAATTTATTCTCTGAGATGACCAAGTCCTGATCCCAACCCTGGCTTCATGAGTAGTGACACACTGAATGATATATTTGAGGTGGGGTGAGGCAGACCTCGGGAATCTTTGCCTAGCCCTTGTGCCTCTATGCATAGCTAGCTAGTCCATGTAGTTAAAACACAAACACACACACACACACACACACACACACACACACACACACACACACACACAGACACACACAAATAGGACCAGTGTGGATGTATTGCCCTGCAACTTGCATTTTCACTTAGGATGCTTTAAAGGGTGTTCATGTCAAGACATGAAGATCCACCCTAGTCATTAAATCATCACACAGCAGAGAACTTACCAATGTTTGCGTCACCCATTTCCCCAGCTGATGGACTTTTTCGTTGGTTATAATTATCTACTACAAGTAACCGTCCTTCAGTAAACATCTTCATCGTTCTTTGCTGACTCTGAATTTCTTAGGTTGTTTTATTCTTTAACCACAGGCAAGCTATATATTACATGGGGGAGTGCCAGGGCTGGATGAGAAGCTCGCAAGACTGATGGGGAGACATTAGAGGGAAGAGGATGGGATAAATTCTCTAGCGATGGCTTTAGTTGACAAAACATGCAGGTTTTGGTTTTCGCTGTATTAGTAACTTATTGAGGAAGGTAGGTAAGTCCCCTCCCCAGCCTGGGTCTTATTTTCCTCATCTGTGAAGACAGAACATTGAGGTCATGGTGACAGGTGATTGTAAGGTTGCTCCTGCTGAAAATGCTTTATATTACTTAAAAATACACAATAGACCTGGTGAAATTAGTTGCACAGTTTTATCAGGGGCACCATTATTGTGTTCTTAATAGCTGCTGTTAAAAAACAGACATTTGTCTTACTACTAGTAAGGTGGGTCAAACTAAAACACATATTACTTCGAAACAGTTGTTACTATAAACTAAGGTGAAGCAATCTTTAAGCAATATCTTATTTTAATTCAACAAACAATAAATACTGCCTGTTTCCAGCATAGTTCTAGGTACTGGGAGTCCACAGTGAATAAAGCAAAAGTTTATGCTCACAGGCAGTCTGTGTACCACTCCAGCGGTTCAGATTGTGTGTGTGCATGGGGGGTATCATAGTTTTAAAATCCATGTTCTTGCAAATGTACAGAAATACTAGTCAGATTAGTTCTGTAAGCACAAGCCAGGGGAGCCACAATGGAATTTCTCTCCATGTGTGATATTCAGCAAACGAGCTGGTAGGATTCTGTGGTTTCAGATTTTAAATCAAATTCACTGTGAGTTCTCTCTCTGGAACAACTATGCTATGGTTGGAATCAAAAGTGTCTCACACAAAAGGCTGTTTGTGTTCAAGGTTTGGTTGTTTATGGGCTTTTGGGAAGTAAACTGATGACGAGGGCTCTAACTTCAGTGAGTTAATCTACAGATGAGATCATAATCTGAATATTATTGGGAGGTAATGGAAATTTAGGGGTGAAGCCTAGTTGGAAGAAGTAGGTCAATGGGGCATGTCTTCACTGGGTATATCTTATGTCTTTTTCCTCCCTCTCTGTTTCTTGGCTGCCATGAGGTGAGCCACTTTCCTCCACCAGGCCCTTTCATCATCATGTTTTACCTTGAAGCCAGATGACCATGAACTGAAACCCCTGAAACCGTGAGCCAAATTCAGCCTTGCTTCATTTAAGTTGATCTGTTTTGTCACAGCAATGAATTGACCAATAGAAGTTCTTTGGGTAATATGTATAAATATGTATAAGTACATATACAAGGTAATATGTATAATGGGTGCCAATCCTCCTGAGGCAGGAGGATTTCCATGGGTTTGAGGCCAGCTTGGTCTGTATAGTAAGGTCAGGTCTCAAAAAACTAAACCAAGCCAAAATAAACAAACAAAAAAACCTCACTACATACAAGATACAGCTAGATAGGAAGCATAAGTTCTAGTGCCCTATAGTCTGGTGACTATGGTTTATAACAAACTACTAGGTACATTTTAAGAATTAGAAAAGAGATCTCAGTCTCCAAACACAAACAATAAGATGGAATGCCAGTTATACTGATTTTATCATTACACATGGGATACATGTACTGAATTACTTCACTGTACCCCTAAATATACATAACTGCCAATTACAAAGAAAAATAAAATCATAAAAATAGTAAAAGCACCAGAAAGAAATATTCATATCTTCTATTTTACTCATACTTGGTTCTCAAGAGTTCTACCTCTTAAACCAAAAATCTTTGTGACTGAAGCATCTCTGAAGTAAGAATGTTTATTGGGCTGTGAGAGATGCCAGCCTGGGACAAGTTCCTGAATCTTCCAACAGCAGGGCTAAATGGCAGTTGGAAAAGAGTCCTCTGGGCCTAAATCTAAGAAAAAATTCATAGGGAAAATTGGAGACAAATGCTGTTTATGTTGGACTGACATTAGCTGCAGACAAGAGGGACTGAACGTCATGGAGCAGAGGAGGTCTGGGATACAGATGACAGGAGAAGTACTTTTTTGGGGGGTTGGTTAGAACTGGAAGCAGGAGAATATGGTGTCTAAAGAGTTGGCACCCTGGAATTGGTTCTGAGTCAGGATTTTAACACATATTCAGTTGAGTTTTTATAGGCAAATGGATAGCTCTTGAGATTATGATGTTCATTGAAATAAAGCAAACACAGAAGGCTAATACCAGGTGGCTTCTCTTATATGAGAAACCCAGAGCTGGGCGTGTAGCTCAGTGCCTCAGTTACTTTCTTGTGGCTGGGACAGAATACCTGACATTCATCACTTTAGGGGAGGAAAGGTTTATTTTAGCTCATGGTGTCAGAAGGTCACAGTTCATTCATAGGTGGATGGCTAGAAACAGTAGACAAACATGGCAGGGCTGGAGCTTGAGCTGAAGACAGAGCTCCTCACAGCGTGGCAGAACAGAGCCAAGTTTGAGAGGAGGGGTGGAACTAGCACATACCCCTCTAGGTTAAGCTTCACGCATGTGCACTTGCAGCCAGGCCCCACCTCCCAACAGTACACAGTACCCATAGGTACACGAGGATGTTAGGGGACACTCAAGATCCAAACCACAGCACTCCATGATTAGAGTCCTTACCTAGGAAGTGTGAGGCCCTGGGTTTGATCCCCAGAACCACATACTAATTGGGTGTGCTGGTGCACGCCTGTAATCCCAACAGTCAGGAGGCTGAGGCATGAGAATTGCTATGAGTTCAAAGCCAGCCTGGGCTACATAGTGAGTTCAGGACCAGCCTGGGCTACAGAGAAAGACCCTGTCTCAAAAAAAAAAAAAAGAGATAATCTAAAATATAAATAATTTAAAGAGCAAAACAAAGGAGAGATGACAGGAAATAAGAATGTAGATTCATTAGAGATGGAGAAAGGGAATCTGAGGAAACAGAAATAGGGTAGGAGGGAAAAGGGTAAAAACACGATAAAGATAATGCTATATGTGTACTAATTCTCTCAAATGAATGGAATTATATATCACAAATACATACTAATAAAAAATTTAAAAACAATATTCAGGAGTTTAGAATGCTCTCTGTTGGTATGGCCCACAGCTGTTCGCTGCAAATTCTTCTTTATTCTTCCCTTCTTTGTTCTCTGGCCCTTATAATTTTTTTTTTTTTTGAGATAGTGTCTCACTGTTGATAGTGTCTCACAGTCCAGGTTGATTCTACACTCACTAGGTAACCTGTGCTGGCCTCAAACTCACAGTAATCCTCCTGCCTTAACTTCCGGAGCGCTGGGATTACAGGCATGTGCCACCATGCCCCGCCTGGTCCTTACAGTTAAACATTTTAGAATTTTTCTATCTTGCACATTACCATTCCTTGGCTAAGCAAATAAAAGACGTTCTCATAGATCCTTTCTTCCAAATGTTCTTGTGCTTAGTGGAATTATAGGATAACTGACTCCATGTCTTGTTGTGAGGTATAATATATAGTAATTACGAGCAGGGTTGGTTGGAAATGCTCATTTCCAGCATTTCCGAAACGTTCTTGGGCAGGTTAGTCTCACTTTCCTCATGTCTAAAGAGAGGTAATCATAGTGTGCTGTAAGGGTTATATGGAACTCTGAATTAATACCTAGCACATAAACACTCAGTGGATGACAGCTTTATCTGACACAGGCTGGGTGGGAGTTTTAATTCTTCTCCTTTTATGGTTTGCATGGAAGAAAGGCCTCTGGGTTCTGAATCAGGAAGGTACAGTGTTGATTCTGCCACCAATGGCTATGTGACTCTGGGCAAGGCACCTTCCTTTTTTGGAGCCTGTTTTCTTATTTATTAAAGAGAGTAAAAGCCAACATTGAACACTGATGGGCCAGGCTCATATAGTCCATGTATTATTAATTCACTCCTCTGTTTACATAGAGTAACTGATAATCAGGGAGGTTGAATACTTACTTGCCCAAGGACACACAGGCCAGGGTTCAGCTTAGGCTGTCTCCCAAGGCCGGGCTCTTAGGGCCAGTGCAGCAATTCACACGTTACGATTTAGATCTAAGTGACCCCAGCACCACCAAAGTCTCATGTGTTCGGGGTGCGGTACTCAGTAGATTCATCCAGTGATGATTCAGTGGTGGAACTACCTCTCAGGAGACAGGCCTGGTTGGAGGCCGATCACTGGAGCAGTGATGTGGAAGGGTGTAATCTTGTCTCCAGATGCACCCTTCTCTCTTTGCTTCCTGGCTGCCCTGATGTGAACGGCTCTTCCCCACCCTGGCCTTTGCACTGTACTGTTTTTGCCTTGGAATAGGTAGATCATGGACTGAACCCACTGAAACTTGTGCCAAAATAAACCACCCCTCCTCCAAGGTGCAGGTGTTGGTTATTTGGTCCCAATAAGAAAGCAGATACAACACTTACCTCAGCATCACTTCTCAAGTTACTTTTTCATTGCTGTGACAATATGTGCAACACCCATCACTTAAAAGAAGGGTTTGTTTTATCTCATAGTTTCAGGACGTCTTAGTCCATTTATGGGCAGCTGGAAATGGCACAAGGACCTGGTGGAGAAGAGCTGCTCACAGCACCATAAAAGGTAAGAATCAGGCAGGCAAGAAAATGGCCTTCCAGGCCACACACTCGGTCATTACCCACATGCCCATTAACACATCCAGCAACCTACCACACTGTACCCAGCCCAGTGGTACTCACAATCCACAGATAAGCCACAGCAACCGAACATATGAGGCCCGCTGTACGGTGGCTAGGGCACTTGCCTGCCAAGCTCAAGGCCCTGAGTGTGATTCCCCAGCATAACACGAGCAGTGTGTGGTGATACGTGCCTGTAATCCCGGCACTTAGAAGCTGAGGCAGGACTGCTGGGACTTCAAGGCCAGTCTAGGCTACAGAGTCAGTCCAGGACCAGCCTGGACTACTGAGCAAGACCCTGACTTAAAACCAACCAAACAAAAACAAGCAAAAATCAAATGCATGAGACTTTTGGGGAGCACTCCAGATCCAAACCGTAACAATCACCCACCTAGATCTCATGATTTGTCTTTAAGGATATAGATTTTTCAGCTTTTATTCTACAAACATTAGAAACTAAGGCGTAGGGTAAGGAATGTATTCAGATTAATATGAAGTAGTGGTCTAAATGGTCCAAGAACCAAGTCTCACAACGTCAGAGGTCTATCCTAGAGATCACAACTACTGTCAGATTGCTTACAGTTAATAGAATGGTTCATACCTTAGTTTGATCAGAGACCTACTTTCCTTATAACTCTATATATTATTTCAGTTACTTCAGGTTGATATATAAGGTATCATAAAATTGAGTGTCTTATAAACAGAAACTTATTTTTTCCAGTTCTGGCAGTCTAAAATTAGGATGCCCACATGGTTGAGTTCAGGTAAGGGCTCTTGTCTGTCTGGGTGGCATACTGCTGACTTCCTACGTCCTAACATGGTAAAAAGAGGTTTCTTTCATAAAGTCATTAATCCCATCTAAAAGGGCCCCACCCTCATGACTTAATTACTTTCCAAAGGTTCCCACCTTCAAATACTGTCTCACTGGGGATATTTTGACAGGTCAGTTTTGGAATTGTATTCAGTTGGTTGCAATGTGGACATACGGCAGGGCTGGCCCCTTCACTTTTCCACCAAAGATTCATCAGCTATAACCAACAGCTTAGAGGAAGCCCCAAGGGAGCCAGTGTGGTTCTTGCTCGTAAGCTTGGTGCAGGGACACACGGAAGGGTTCTGGTGTATTTCTCCAAAAGAACCAGGTGGTCTTTGCAGATCCTTAGTGCAGTGATATATTTGGAAGCCAGCCTCCCATCCCCTTGCTCTGCCCGGGAGACCAAGGACAGGTATGAGAAGAACAGAAGTCTGTTAAGTTGTCTCCACCTTCCAGTGGACCTTTCGATGTAGCAATTAAAAGTAAGTACATCTGGAAACCCCTGTGCTATGCAGGTCCGCCATGGAACTCTCCTTCAGTTCCCCAGGGGAACCATAATGTCTTTGCAGTGGATCTTGCTGAGGCTGGAAGAATCTCTAAGGGTCCCTGAGACGCTTCTCTCATGGGATCCATGAGGTCAGAACTAAGATGTTACATGCCTTTTTCACTCTATTCTTTCCAAAGTTTTTCAGAAGCTCCATGGCGTGTGATACCACAACAGAGTTAATACCGAAGAAGAGCTAGGAATTTCGCCTTCTATTATTAAGCCAGCCATGACAGAGATCTACAAAACTGTGAGATGAATCCACTCTTTTATGGAAAATATTTTCACAAAACTTATGTTGACACAATTTCACAAATTATGTTGACATAATTTTCCATACAAGAGGTATGCATATTTAGCTTCTGTGCTTAGGGTGAAAGGAGCTAGCCCCTATAATATAGGACAAAGTACACAAGAGGCAAGACATGACATGTGAAGTAATTCCCTTACTAAAAGTATTCTGAGAGTCTGTTAATTTGTATCTGTTGAAAAAGAGAGCAACACCCAATTGTGTGGACAAAAATCTCAAAGGGCCCAAAGCAATACATGTATATGGCCCAGGCTCAGAAATGTGTAATTTATTCATTATTCTGAAGACATTTTATTTTTTTCTAAATTATAAAATATGTTCAGCACAGAAAAGTTGAGAAATATTAAGAAACATAAAAAGAACAATAAAAATCACTCACAATTCTACCTTGTCCCCCAGGCCCAGAAATAATTCTATTTTTGGCATATCTCTTCTATGCCTTAACAAAATCCTTACATGTGTTTTCAGGATTTATATCATATTAAATACAGAATTTTGTGTTCTTTCTTTTTTTCACTGAACATTGCCTTAGGGACATTTCCTAACACTGGGCGTTCTTCATAAATGAGTGCAGTGGCCACTCCTGGTTCAGCCCCACACCCAAGGACTCAGTGTTCATAGCAGGCTGTATGCAGTGGAGCCTAGGAAAAAGCGAAAGACACAAGCAAAGCTGAGGCAGGAGATCTGAGTCCACAGACTGAGAAATGAGGGCCTGAGTCCCTTCCAACGGACGGAGTCCCAGCTTCAGCAGACTTCTTTTGAAAGTGGGGATTTCCCTGCTTCATCCAAGGACATTGACATGAAATCAGCTCCAGCTAGGGTCAGTGTCAGAAGGCTCTGACATGAAGGTCAGCCAGGACATGAGGATTTCTAATGTCAGTCAAACTGCTTGCTCTTGGGTTGGTAGCGCACCTTTTGGAGCACAGGTAAGAAGGAGTCAGGCTTTTCCAGTAGGAAATGACAAGTGGCTTTGGGTGTTTGGCTCTGTGGCTGAGTGAGAGTGGCGAAAAGCAAAACCAAACGACAAAGAGAGAACTCACTCCTGGACAGTTGGTATAGATAGCACTTTAAAGTCACCTGGGGCCTTCACGTCACCAGCAGCCTCAGCTTTTGCTAGGTTGTTCATGTTGGCATGGAACTGGCAAAAAAGGAAAAAGAAGAAAAAGGGACAGAGGTGGCAGTGCCCCAGGGGCAGCTGTCTGAGAACCCAGTGTTCAAGTTCAAAGTGCTTCTGGTTCTCTTTCTTTGGAGAGTGCTCATTATATCATGGGATAAGCGATGACAAAATAGTTAAGCTCTGAGTCGATCAGCCTTCGGTACCTCCTATAAACTTGCCGTAAGGTCCTATCCTCTTCATTTGTCTCATATCTGTTTGTATAAATCCTCACCTGTGACAATAAAGAAACACATGCCACATGCAGGGTGACTACATCATTTACGATCTGGCAAATGACCTACACATATAGTTGATGGAAGAACCAGGAAAAAGCCCAAACTCAGCTACATTTGTCCCTCAGAATCTGTGAGGCATGGGTTCCAGAATCATCCTTGGATGTCAAAACTCAAGGATACTCAAGTCCCTTATACGGTGGGGTAGTGTCTGCATATAACCTACACATACCTTCCTGGACACGCATCTCTCAATTACTTATAATACTCAATATAAAGTAAATACTGTGTAAACAGTTGTTATGCCACATTGTTAAGGGAATAATGAAAACAGCATGGATGCGATTTTTATCTCTAATTTTGATCTGCAATTGATTGAATCCGTGGATGTGGTACCTACAGATACTGTGGGGTGCTGTACTAAAGATGAGAGTTGCAAATGCTCTTCTCCAGGAGACAGATTCAGGTGCAATGACCGTTCCACTCCCTGTCACATCTCTAACCCACATCTATCTCAGGGCAGAAGCACTGCGCCCAGAGGCCCCTACTCTGTCCCATAAAACCATGCAGGGACTCTTACCTTCAGGGTGCGCAGGTTGCACTGTCCCTCCTCCTGACTCTTCAGGATTCGTTCAACAAACTTAACATCAAGGAATGCCCAGATTTTGAAGTAAAAGAGCTTTCTGCAGGAGATGATGAGGAGGTAGAGCTCATCGTCCAGAGACTCATGGTTGTTGTTGAACTCAAAAGTTAATTTCTGGAAAAACACCCGAGGGAAAGGTGTGTGTGGGCAGATATGCAGGGACTGGCTGGCTCATCCTGTAATGTCTGTATGTCTGCCTGTGCTCTGGCCCTGCCGCCTTGGTAAGGGCAGGTAAGGAACACTAGACACTTGGCTCTAAGAGGAAGAGACTAGAGGATGGAGGTGATTTCATGCACGTTTACAGAGCCTACAATTTGGAATCTGGGGACCAATGTGTTGCTTTCTGCTCTAAGGTGAAGTGTCTGGGTAACTGGAGAAAGCCTCCAAACTTCAAATTCTTCTGTAGTACTGAGGAATTATGTCTGCCCTCAACACATCTAAGTTATCTGAATATCAAGTGAGCTATTAGCATCTTATAGCTCATCCATATAGTAGTGGTATTTAGATGTATAACGTCAGTTATGATAGTCACCGTGAAGCTGTTGGGAGAGACAAAATGATCCTGATTTTATACATGGAGACACTGCCAGTTAACAGAAGAGCCCAGAAACCTCAGAACTCTTCAGTGGCTTGAGTCAAACTTGGTGTTTTGTCTGGTTACTGATACTTAGCTTTCTATCCTCCCAATTAGTAGATGCTGCTGGAACCAGGTAGGTCCTAGGCTTAGTGCTGACCACTGGGGCCACTGAGTTTCTGACTGCTGCTATGACCCAGTGGAGAAAAGGTGATCTGCAGGGTTCTTGGCTCAGGCTTTCCAACTCATAGCTAAGGAGGTAAGAACCTACCTGGGTTGGCAGCCAGCTAGAATATTCCTTTGTCCCACAGGTAGGGAGGGACTGAGGAGCAGCAGTTTTTGTGATCTGCTGTGGTCCTGAGGACGTGTAGGAGATTTAGTGTGGTAATATTTCATATAAGTTCAATGTGAGATTGGCAGGCTTTCCTTGGGGAAGCAGGTTGTCTGCTGGGAGTTGCTCCTCGCAACCCCGCCTGGGTCTCCCTTCCTGCTTACCTGAAGAGTATTCCGGAAGGTGGGTAGGAGGTCCATCAGAGTGGGCCGCATGGACCAGTCTGGGTCACTGAAATAACAGCTTCTCAGACTGATGCTCCTGACCGGAATCTCCTGCAGGAGAATGCGGACCAAGCGCTCATACCTCATGATCCGCTCAAAGAAGAAGTTCACATTCAGATTTCTGGCCTGCTTGACCAGCTTAGTCCATGACATGCCCCAGACCACCTGGGTGTGGGGATCATGAATGTGGCATTTGATGTTCATGGTCTGGAGGGTCCCCGCACTGTTTTCAGCCAAGTTCTCGAGCAGTTCATCAGAGATACAGTTGTAGTTGATTGTCAGGGACACCAGGTTGCAGAATGAGGCCATGGTGTTGTTGAACTGGAGGCTGCTGTAGACGGCCAGGTAATGGCTGAAGTAATCCTCGATGTTGAGCTCTGAGGTGGTGCTCTTGTTCCGCAGGTAGCTCAGGGAGTTGAGGACCTGGCAGCCTTGCTCCACTGTCAGCCGGGCTCCTTTCAGGCTCAGGTAGGTCAAATGCTTGCCCATTTTCTTTAAGAAGAAGGTCAAGCTTTTGATGAGTGAGTTTCTGATGCTGTTCCTCCAGACAAGACGGTCCAGCTCCAGGTACTGGATGGAAAGAAACTTCAGACGGTTGTTACTCCTGCCCAGGCACGAAAGAAGACTTCGCATGGTGACCTGGAACTTCTTAGTCAAGACAGCATTGTAAGGATTCAGGAATTTGATCTCCAAGCGTTCAAGGTAACGACCAAATTTCTTCATATACCAAAGGGCTGAGTCAAATTCAGATGCGTGCACCCTGGTAGGTCTCCCGCTGAAGATGATGGTCCTGTATCGCCAGAGGTCAGCTGAATACATCATCTGGTTCCACTTTCTGCATACTAGGGCTGCCCTGGACCTGTCCCTGTCTCCCAGCCACCAGAAAACACGGCGTAGGCACACATCGGGCAGGATAGCCCAGAAACTTTGGTCTTCGGGCTGGATCGGTTCGCTTCCTTCATCCATCAAAGAACTGGGATGTACAATGCAGCTGTGTGGTAAGCAGGGCTTCCAAAAATGTGGAAAGAAAAGCAATTCCTTGTTTTCTGCGGGGAGTTAAAAGGACGAGCTATTACTTGCCAAACAAATTAGACTTAATTGCATAAATGGTCTCGGTGACCCCATGTATACTAGGCATAAGTGTCATACGCAGGTGCTTTCATGATAAATTCATGACACAGTCCATTTGTTGACAGCACACACATAAGGATTTCCCAGTCCACTCAGGGTCACAAATCTGTACTCAGCACGATGGGAGAAAGGCCAGACATTCTCATGGAATAGGGGTAACATCAATGGGGGACAATAATTCTTCCTGGGTAAGAAGGAAGTAGAGAAGGCTGCTTAGAGGAGGTGACACCTGGGCTGAGTTTTGGAGGTGAATGGGATTTGCAAGGTGGACCAATTTAGCCTAGTGGTAGGGGGTAAAGAACTGATCCACTCTAGGCAGAGGGAAGAGTATGTGCGAAGCCACAGAACTGAGTGCAAGTCATGTATTCATGTAGAAAGAATTCAAAATTGTGTAGACGTGTGGTACTTGAAAGAAAATAGTGGGTAGGAGTGTTGGAGACGATGAGGAAAGCTAGAGTTGTGGGGACAAGGGGACCATAAGTGATGTGCTAACAGCTAGGTTCTAGAAGTCAGGCATTTCCAGTGTCCCTCTCTCCAAGATTTTGGAGTTATGATGAGGTCTGCCCCTTCCTGGGTGAGGGTCACTACATGCATGGAGCTACACTGTTGACAGTTGTGTTTTTACTCAAGAGGTGTACGTAGTGGAACAAGGTGGAGCACCTCAGGTGAGGCCACTGAGAGCCACGAAGGTCAAAGTCAGCAGCAAGGAGGCAATGTGGTCAGTCCTGAGGTGTGGCAAGGACACAGAGGGGGTTGGGAAAAGGACAGTCAAGAGCCAGTCCAGGTAGAATGGTGAGAATCAGGGTAAGTCTGTGAGTTCATTAGAGGACATGGTTTGGTAGCTGGCAAAGGCGGAACTGGGGAGCACTGAAAGGTTTCTAACTTGGTTGTTGGTTGGCAGGTAGTCCTGCCAGCAGGCTCAAGGATCCCTGGGGATAGTTGCCAGAGGCCTGTCTAACAAACAGAGACATCAGTCAGACTTTGGAGTCACTGACTGACATCTTTAAATTTTATTTTCAAAGACCCCAAGTTCAAAAACTTTGTTTTCTTTGCTTTTCCTGGATCCCCACACTTTAAAATTCAAGCTCTACCACTCCATAAAGACTTTTTTTTTGATACTTTACTAAGCATGCCTAAGATTATTGATAATGGTCCATAAAGTTGTGCCACAAATAAACCTCAGAATGGAGTTCTTTTCAGATGCACAATGGCACACAGAGAAGGGTCTTGCTTGTGGTCACACAGCAAGTTAGTAACAAGGCCTGGGCTAGAACTTGGGCTTTCTGATTTTTTTCCCTGGACTTTTCCCCTACCTCTACTTCTTGGGCTTTGCTATGATTTTGTTCTGGAGTTTTTCCCCCAAACCTCATGTATTTGGATATAGTGGGATAACTGGAACAGTGGTACTGGGAAGTAATGTCTGGCTGGAAGGGGCAAATGCTTGGGGCTGGACCTGCAGGGATTTTTGTCAACTTGTTGAGATTAAGGGGGGCCCAGGGCAGAGCTGTCAGGTTTGTGTTGTTTTGACTTGTGAGCCAGGAAGTGAGGGAGGGAGGGGCAGCCCCCCCTGGGTGTGGGGGGCCCAGGGGCCTCGAACTGAGCAAAGGAAGGAAGAAGCAACACTGTTACATCTTCCTGGGAAAGTTCTAGCCCTGCCTGAGTCTGGATACTCGCTGGGCTTCTGTCTGCAGTGCTTTGAGCAGCTCTCCAGCCTCTGCTAAGTTCTTTCACCATTACTGGCTGCTTAAGAACGGACTGGGAAGGACCTTCTGAAACTGAGCTAAATAATTCTTCCCTCTCTTAATTATGGATGTCGAGTATTTTGTCCCAGCAATGAACAAGTAACTTAAGACAGGCCTCAGGTGCACAGGAGCAAATCAATCCTATTTTGCTTTCCAAGATGGACTTCCTGTGTCTCGGGGAGACAGCTCCTTGGCTCTGTTTGTTCTCTTACTCTCTTCGTCATCTGTCCCTCTCCATCGCTCGGACTCACAGTAGCCTAGTCTTCTTGGTCTGCACGTGTGCTTGCCAAATGTGTACTGGACAGAAGATTTACTCCGTGGCACTGCATGTACTTCACCCACTGTGTCTGCCCCATGGCCAGAATGCATGGTGTCTCCCTGCCTTTCCCCCACCCTCCTTTCTCCTGTGATGGCCGAGGCCTCCTGTAGCTCCCACCAACGCTGCTGTGGCCGTGAACATCTGCAAGTGACTGCGGTGTGGGTCTTCTCTAACCTTGTCCTCCACCTTACCTCTTCATTCCCTCACCATCCATTCAGCAATTTGGCTTGGGTTTCTAGCTGGCCCTTCCATCTCCAGAGCCGAATGGCTTTCCGTAGGGGTGCAACAGCTGCCCATCCTGACCCATGACCCCAGGCTCTAGCCTTCCCGTTCAGCCTACACTCTTCTCTGTCCTCTCTGGCCAGTGTGCGTCCCAGCATACAATCTGAGTTCTTATCTTTCTGTCTGCCAGCCCCCAAACCCAAGGGGCTAGGAACATCCTCATTCTTCTTTTGAGAGGGTATTGGAATGCTGTCTTAGTTACTTATTTATTGTTGTGACAGAATACCTGGCATCCACAATTTTGAAGAGGAAAGATTCATTTGAGCTCAGAGTTTCACCAGGTCTCACACAGTCCATCCCTAAGCAGCCGCCAACAGTGGAAGCACACAGCAGAGGCTGGCCCATGGCAGACAGAAGCCACACAAAAGTAGGAGCCAGGTGAGGAAGCTACCGCTTTCCTAGGAAGAACAACGTTTCTTCTTCCTTCCTTTGCTAAGTTCAAGCTGCCAATTGGGCTGCTCACACCCAGGGTGGGTTCCCTCCCCCACATCCCCCTTCCACAAGTTAACAACTCACACCTGAAAATGCTGCCCTGAGCAACACCCCAATCTCAACAAGTTGAGAGTCCTTTCAGGTCAAGTCCCATGCATCTACCCTTCCTGCCAGGCCCCACTTCCCAACAGCACGCAGTTCCAAATACAGGAGGCTGTTGGGGGACACTGAAGATCCAAACCAAGCAGGTATCTCTTCTATCACTCGTAAATGGGCCCAAGGCAGGGATCCCGGTCTATACAGGTGACCCAGAGAAATTACAAAGCTGGAGCACAGTATTTGCTAGCATGTGTGAACCCTGGGTTCCATGCCCAGCGTAGGGGGAAAGGGAAAGCGAGGAGCTAAACAACAGAAAACAAACAAAAAATTATTGGACACTGCGGAAATGGAGTTGAGGGGCTGGAGGAATGGCTGCTCAGTGGTTAAAGTGCTTGCCTAACTAGTGCTAAGTACCTGAGTTTGACCCCCCAGCACCACATGAGCTGGGTGTAGTGGTGCACGCCTGTAATCCCAGCACTAGGGAGGCTGAGACAGGAGGATTGCTGTGAGTCCAAGGCCAGCTTGGGCTCCATAGTGAGTTCAGGACCAGCCTAGGCTATATAGCAAGACCCTGTCTCAAAAAAAAAAAAAAAAAAAAAAAAAAAATGGGGTTGAAAGCTTGATGAACTAGAGGAATTTTTGCAATGAGCCCCCAAATCATGTATACAATCCCATCAGTGACAGGCAGTGTGGCTTAGTGTATGCCAATTTCTACTGTGGGGCCTTCCTCAGTTAATTCTGTTAATTTTCCGTGTGCCTCAATACACCTGTGATACATACACACACAACCCCCCCACACAGTTATGGGTGTAGATAAAGTCCAAAAGGGTCCCTGGCACGTAAGAAGAGCTAGGCACCAGTGTGATCAGTTGCCATCGGTAAGCTGAGCCCAAGACACTTCCTCACCATCCCGGACAGGAAGACACGGACACACCCATCTTACAAAGGGGGAACTCAAGTCTTGGAAAGGTCATTGACCTTCTCAGCCACCGTACGAAGAAGCGAGGAAGTGGCCCTGGCACCCAAGCTTGGCCTACCGCACACAGCTGCCAGCCAAGGAGGGAAACCAAAGGACGTCCTGTGACCCAAGCTGTGCGGAGCCGGCCAGGCGGGAGCCCCGGGCTCAAGTCACTTCCGCAGGGAGGAGGAGGGCGAAGGCAGCCCCGGCGTCCCACCGTCCCACCGCCAGCCCAGCTGTCCCGCGGGGATCCCGCCCCGCGCTCACCAGCTGCCCGCCCGCCTGGCCGCGGGACAGGGAGCACCCGCCGGCTCCTCCCGCACCGCCGCTCCGATGCCAACTCCGCCGGCGCCCTGCGCTCGCCCCATAAATGCCCAGCACCGGGCCGCCTTTGTGACGTGCCGCCCCCGGCCACGGGAGCCCACGGCCCCGCGCCCGGCGCGCACGCCGAGGCTCGGAGCTGGGCCACTCACCCTGCCTTCGGGACCCGATCCACGCGGCGCGCCGTCCAGCCCGCAGATCCCGCTCGGCCTCCCCCGGCTCGCTGTCCGGTCTCGCCTACACTACGTAGGGTCCCCACGGAAGGCCTCAGGCTCACCTGCCCGGAATGGACAGCTTGCGAGCTGTCCCCTCCCTCCCTCCTTTCAGCAGGGCGGGGCGCACCCAGCCCACCCACCGTCCGGGGGCTGGGGCTGCTCCCTAAGGCGCTTCCCTTGCGGGAGAAAGGTCAGAGTGCAGGCTTAGCCTGCAGGTAGGCCGCGAGCTGGCCTTCCGCCGCAGACTTACAGGCCGCTGGCCCTTTGCTCCTCAGGCCGCGATCACCCTCTCGGCCTCATTTCCGTCGTCCTCCATTTCCTCTTTCTCTCCTGCCCCTGCCCTGGTACGCCACCTCCTCCAATGCTTTTCCTGGAAAACCGACGGGAAATCCAGAGATCTTGAGCGAGAAGCTTCCAGGGAGAGGGGGGTGCTTCACTTTTCAGGGCCAAAGCTGGGGATGAGAGGAGGGTGTCTCTGACACCCTGGTTGTTGATTGTAAATTTAATCACAATGCCAAGCTAAGAGTACTGGGCTCTTTTTTATTTGTAGCCTTTGTGCAAATCAATGTCTGTGTTCAAAAGAAAGAACATGAAGTATAAACTTTTTCTTTTGAAGGTCAAAGACTATAAAACCCATCTCTTTTCACAAGTCAAGGCCACGGGGCGAAGCAGCAGGGAAACCGGTGTAAAGGGAGGAATCTTCTACGTTAGTAGTTCCTCTTCTTTTCCAGATCTAGCTGGATTTTCTCACTTGCTTTATGTTTGAGGAAGCTAATCGCTGACATTTCACCTAAAAAAAAATGGGTATTTTAAAAGTTTAGTGTGTTCCTGGTGGGGAAGTGCTGGTTTCTGAACGGTCTCTGGTTTTTGCTGTTCTCAGTTCCCAAACATGAGCCCTAATCCCTAAGTGTCCAGAGTCTGGGGGTAGACAGCTTAGAGAAGATATAGAACCTGCTGAGCCTGGAGGAAGGCGGGAGGCTTGGGACAGTGCTCCACAGAGGCCGTGGTCATCAGAGTGCGACCCAAGGGAAGAGAGTATACCCACAGAACCCACTCCTGGGCATTCTCCTTAAGTTGTGGGTGTTGGATATTTTATCCTAGCAATCAAAGAGTGACCCATCCAGTAAAATATAGCAGGACAAGTGGTATGAGAAAGTGCACTTGGGCCCACAGAGAAGAGGGAAATGGGGAATGGCCTGTTTAGCTGAGACGGGGACAAACTTCCTGCAGATATATGATTCTTTAAGATGCTACCCAGCTGACTCACATCCAGGTAAGGAGAGAACAAAGGCCGGTACCTGGTGTCGACTTAGGGTGGGCAGGGGAAGCAGGATTCCACACTGAGAACATCTCCGCAGAGTGTTGTAGGCTGCCTCATCTTCTGTGGGCGAGGTGGTCATAGGCGTTGGCTTGAGCTCAGACTTCAATGGCAGATCCATGGGGGTGTCGTTGGACCTTGATGCCTGCTTTGCTGAACTTTCAGAAGGAAGAAGAAATCTGCTTGTCTTTTTTGTCTTTGGACGGACATCTTTCTCCACTGTGGGAGTTTGATTTCCGGCAGCTTGACTTGGAGAGGATTTGAACAGGTGTTTCAGAGGCTCTGAGACTACAGAACAGCCCTCCTGCAAGTGTGAGTAATGCAGCAAGTTAAACATTGACCATGTCTGCTTCAACAGTTGGGCGGTATAGTTGACTAGAACCTGAAAACTTTCCATTGTAAGTACTTGGAAATGCTGCATAAGATATGATAGACACTTTGCAAGAATGAAAGAAGACTCTGAGTTCTAGGAATAAAGGCCTGACTGGGTGCCACAGTTGGAATGTGTCAGCTCCAGATTTTAGGAGTTGTCAATGTGATAATGTTAAAAGGTGGGGCCTTCAAGAGGTGATCAGATTATAAGGATTCCTTCCTCATTTGTGGGATTTTTTTTTTTTTCACACTGCCGGGGATTGAATTCAGGGCCTTTGCACTGAGCCTACATCCCTAACCTTTTAAAATATATATTTTAATATGCATATATATATATATATATATATATATATATTTTTTTTTAAATTTTAGACAAGCTGTTGTTAAGTCATTTAGTTGCTCAGGTTGGACTTGAACTTGTGACCCTTTTGCCTGGTCTGCCCAGTGTTGGGATCATGGGCAGGAGCACGTGCTACCGTTCCTGACTAGGATTAAGGACGTTTACAAAGGGTGTCATGCGGCACTTGGCTAGTTTGGCCTTCTGTCCAAACTAGCAGCAAGAAGCCCCCCCGCCCCTCCACAAACACCAAAGGGAGACACCTTGATTTTGGACTTTGAGCCTCCAGAACTGTGAGAAATAAATTTTTATTTTGTATAAATTACCCAGCCATGGTATTCTGTTATAATAACAAATGTAGACTAAGACTAGCTAAGCCTATGAGCTGATACTTTTGATTACGGGAGAGATGAGGAGTCAGCCTTGTATTTAGGGGGTGGAGCAAGGGGAATGGCTTTCCGAGCAGAAGAAGCAGCTTGTGAATATGCCCCGAGGTATGGTGTGTTCAAGAAACCACCTGGAGGAGGGTGAGCTGGACTGGAGTGGGGACTGAGATCAGAGAGGTGACAGTTGGGGAGGGAGACGTAGACAAGGTAAGAGTTTAAGGGCGGCTGTAGGGATTTTGACTTTGCGTGAAGAGAAGCAAGGGCAAGTACAGAATTTCAAACACAGGAGTGAAACAGTCTGAGGCATACTTGCAGACGCCCATATTGGCCACTGTGACAAGACGAGGCTGCAGTGAGCAGGATGAAAATAGGAAAAGTGGTGAGAAGACTGCAGCATCCAGGTCAGAGGCAACCGGCGTCGGTGCTGTCTGTGGCAAGAGAGGAACTGAGGTCGCGCCTACCACTGTGACCTGAGACCTGGAGGCTGGCGTTGAGGCAGGCAAAGCCCTGACAGACAGGATGCCCTTTCAGACGGGTTACCCTGAGAGGTCTATCCAACATTTAAGCAAGACACTGGGTAGGCACTGATGTGTGAGTCTGAAGCTTAGGATGGAAAGCCTAGCCAGAGGCAGGAACAGGAGAAGGGCAGCAAAAACAATGGCGATGAGATATGTACACACGCCAGTTCCTCAAGTGGAATGTAATTATTATGCATTACAAATACATAGTACAAATAATTTTGGGGGAAAAATTAAGAGGTTGGATGAAATGAAGGAGGCAGTGAGGGTAGGTATCAAAGAATCCAGAGACAAAGATGGCACGTACAGTGCGGAAGGAAGCTCCTGCTCCTTGCACAGCGGAAGCTGAAGCCAAGGCTTTGAAGGCCAAGAAGGCAGTCCTGAAATGTGGCCACACACACACACACACACACACACACACACACACACACACACACGTATTCATGCCACCTTCTGCCACCTAAGACACAATGGTTCCAGATTTACTTGGAAGAGTGCTCCAGGAGAGATAAGCTTGATTGCCGTGCCATCATCAAGATCCTGCTGCTGACCACAGAGTCAGCCATGAAATAAGAGAGAAGACACACCAACCTTGTGTTCACTGTAGATGTCAAAGCCAGCAAGCACCGGAACAAGTGGGCTGTGGAGAAGCTCTGGCATTGATATGACCAAGGTCAGTGCCCCGAGCAGGCCTGAGGGAGAGAAGTAGGCCTGTGTTCCAACGGCTCCTGGTTATGATGCTTTATGGATTACCAACAAAGTTGGGATCACCTAAACTGGGTTCACCTAAACTTTTTTTTCATAGTTAATAAAAGACAAGAGACTTAGGTCTGCTATATCCCAGCCGAATGAAGAAATGGGAATGGCTTCAAAAGGAGAGACCCCTGAGGCTGTTGAAAAGCAGAAGACTAGACAACTAAAAGAGTGAATTGAGAAAGAGGGACTGATGGGTAGTGGCATTATATGCTCTCTCTAAATTGACAACTTGAGGGCTGGAGGAACAACACAGTGGTTAGAACGCTTGCCCAGCAAGCACAAGGCCTTGAGTTCAGTTACCCATGAACTACCATGGAAGCTGGGCTTGGTGGTGCATGCTTGTAATCCCAGTACTCGGGAGGCTGAGGTGAGAGGATTTCTATGAAGTCAAGGCTGGCCTGGGCTACACGGTGAGTTCAGGATCATCCCTGACCACAGAGCCAGGTGCTGTCCCAATAAATAAATAAACTCATTATTATGAAAAATGTTGGACCATACTGTAGTGAACGGTTTCGAGGTTTTCATTGTCTCTGCTCTGGCAGCTCAGCTGGCCTCTCCATGACGTAGATGAGAGAAAGGAGAATTGCCCGGGTCGTGTAGCAGGGACCTTGTGTCGGCCATAAATTAGATATGCAGTGCGCCTGTGGGGGATGGGCTTTAGACAGGAACAGGGGCAACTCCCGCAGTCACAGGTGGGAGGGCTGTGCGCGTGGGCGTGGATGCTTGCAGGGAGATACAGCGGGCGCTGAGCGCTTCTGGTCGTTCTCTTTCAATGATGAAGTAGATACATCATTATGCCCGTTTTTCATAAATTGAAAAGAAGCTGAGGGAGTTTCCAAAGCCAGGAAGCAGCAAAGCAGAATAAGAATTCACGGTTTCTGACCGCAAACCCAATTCCATCGTTTGTTACAGCTTCCCACATCCCTGCCCCCTTCACATAAGCATGCAGGTGTCTCTGGTGGCAGCCTGAGCGTTTTGAAGGGACGTAGTTAGCTGCAGTCTCATTATAATGCTCAAGTATCTTCCAGGGTCCAGCAAATGCGCACACCAATCACAGTATAAGTGTCAGTATTAAGAAAAACAGGCCAGTGATTTCCACGGGTAGCTAAGGCTGCGAGGCACTTGGCTGGGGCTGTCCTCCTCACCCTTGAGACACCTGGGGAATCCTATGACCCTGCGTATTCTGATTTAGGATTCTAGAAAAAGTGCTTAAGATTCTGTATGTGTAACAAGTTCCCAGGTGCTGTGTGTGCGCTGCTCCTGGCTGCACTTCCAAAAGCGAAGAGCCAAAAGGCAGAATCCACCCACATGTCTCCCACCATGTGGGAGACACTCACACGGTAGTAGGACCATAAAATGCCATAAAAAGGAAAGTGCTGACACATGCCACAACTACAACACGGGAGCCTTGAGCATGTTGTACAAGGGAAGCAAGCCAGTTATATGCAACCGTAGGCAACATGATGTCATTTCTATGAAATATCCAGAATAGGCAAATCTACTAAGATAGAAAGCAATTAATGACTGCCAGAGGCTGTAGAGAGGAAGGAATGGGGAGGAGCTGTCATGGGGATAAGGTTTCTTGTTGGAGTGGGGAAAATGTTCTGGAGCTAGATAGTGATGATGGTTGCACAACATCCTGAATTGTTAAAATAATTAATAATTATAATTAAATATAACTAATGGAAAATTTAAATGTACTAAATATATCTATATACTACAGTAATACAAAGCAAAGAGCTGGATTCTCCTTAAGGTCTCTCTGTTTAATTCTGATATCCTCTAGTGCTCTGAATTGAATTGAGGGTTTAAAGAGGCAAACATCTCTGCCTAAGACGGAAAAGTTGGAATTTCCTTGAGAGAAGCTGTGGTAAATTTTCCCAAAGGGAAAGGCTCTATCTTGCACAAAAGGAGGCGGAACACAGCAACTTGAAGTGCTGAAATGCCCTCAGAGCTATGGGAGGGGCTCCAGGGAAAACCAGCCAGTCACAATCATGTCACTGCATCTCTGCTGAATCCCCTTCCGGGCTTGCCAAGTGGCTCACAGGCTAGTAAAGAAGACACCCAGGGCAGAACATTGAGGTAGGCTCTCCTGAGGACCAAATTACAGAAGTGTCTAGGCCCTGAAGGCTGAGAATGGGCAGAAGAGATCAGGGAAACCAGGAATGGCAAAGGATGCTCTGTGAAGGGTTGGGCACACCTGAAGACCCAATAAGTGGTTACATTCACTTAAAGCAATTCACAGAAGTCTAGTTTGGAAAAGAGCAAAATGAAACAAAGCCCTTAGGCATTTTAATATCTGTTGTGGCTTGGATCTGGAATGTCTCCCAAAAGTCTTATGTTTTTGGATGTTAGGGATTATTTATGGAACGATGTGCTGTTGGGAGATGGGGGCCTGATCCGGAGGGGTGGATTATGGGCATGTGGTGGAAGACAAGGTGTGGCAGATTGTAGATTACAGGCATGTGGATTAGATTACAGGTGTGTGGTGAATTAAGAGTTTAAACCTGGAAGGGGCAGAACACTGAGGATGGACCCAGAGGGGGTGGATCACCAGGACAGGACCTGGTAGGATATATGCTACTTCCTTCCTTCTGAGACTTGACTTGCCTTCCTGCTCTGCCACGCCTTGAGGATCTCTGTCTCCAGCTTTGGCTCTGGCTCTGGCCACAGACCTGGCTCTAGCCCTACCATGTGATTGTACCATTTCCAGCCGCCCAACTGTGAAAGGACTGAGGACCTTCTGAAACCCTGAGCTAAAATATATCTTTCCATCTTGAAGTGAATGTCTGGTATTCGGTCACAGCAAGGAAAAAGTAAATAAGACAATGTCTATATTATATAAAATTAATCCACAATCTGTCTTCCACATCATGCTAGCCACTGGCACCCCTTGAATGTGATTAATTACTCACCATATAGTGTTTATGCTTGCTTCCTGTAATCATTTTGTTACAATAGTTACAGTGGATTTTCCTTTCAGGGACTGAAGGTCTCTTCCCTGGATAAACACAGAAACGATACCACAAGTGTTTGCCCTTCACAATGGCTCTTCTCTCTCCCACTGCCAGCCTGGCCTGTACTGATGAGCATGAGCTGCCCCCGGCTTGCCTGCCTGGCCTAGGGATTCCCTCACAGCTAGCTTCCTTGGCGGCACCGTCAGCCCTTGGCAGAATCGCTTACATCATTTCCTTTGGGTTCATGGTGAACCCTCAGGGCGACACACAACCTGATGAACAGGCATTGTCCTGGAGCAGAGCTGTTTTTTAAGGAGATGGAGGGAGTCTTGAGAGATCAGGTGCCAAAACCTGTCTAATCTAACCGCTCTTCCATTCTCTGTGACCCGAACAAGTGTCGATTTACACAAGTTGTGTCCAAGTGGTGCCGGTGACTGTGTTGGCGGTGTGAAAGCCCGGGCTTGCTGAGATGAATCTCACACTTTTAGTCTTTGGGCACTTTGACCTTCAGCAGATTGTTTACCAGGAGAGAGTCACCATCTAGGGGGTTTTAGATTTTTTTCCCCATATGTTACTGCATTACCGCAACAACTAATGCAGTAAGCAAAAGGTCTCTCCCATTGATGCCTGTGTCCTTAGCAAGCACACCCTCAGAGAGAGGCCTTGGAGGCGTGAAGCTGTGTGCTTGGGCTCAGCAAGCCTTTTGAGCCCCTTTTTCCCAGGTTCTGGACTCTCCAGCTAAATACTGAAATGTGTGTCACAGTCAGAAAAGTTACAAAGCAAAAGTTTGTTAGATAGAGGTGAGAACAAATGCTTCCCATCAGGGAAAGGGACCCAGAGCTGAAAGTCTGTTCTCCTGAGCAGGAAATCCCCTTTTTGAATTTTTGCTTTCTCTTACCTCCAGGCAGGCTCAGGGATTGGGCTGTCACGGCAGGTCAGTGACTATGCAGGCAATTAGGGTACCAGTTAACCAGGCAGTGATAAGGGACCCTGATCTGTGGCTCATTCCTCTATCCCCCTTTGTCCTTTTGTGTGAGTAAAGCCCCCAAAATTTGCCTGCCAATATTTTTGGAAGGGTGGGAGAGGGGCTCACTCGGTAGTCCAGGCTGGCCCTGAACTCACTACTTAACCCAGGCTGGCCTTGAACTTACAGCAATCTTCCTGCCTCAGCCTTTAAGTACTGCGATTACAGGGATACACCACACATGCAGCTTCTGCCAAGTTTTTAAGAGGAAAAATAGCCCGGAAGTGAGAACAAAGTGTCTGACAAGCAGCTGCCATCTTAGAGCCTCGGAAGCCCCACTTCTGCAACCTGACCTGCCCATCCTTCAGCTTCCCTGTCAAGTGACGCCAGGGAGCCAGCGAGGGCCC
This sequence comes from Ctenodactylus gundi, assembly GCA_004027205.1. NCBI lineage: Eukaryota > Metazoa > Chordata > Mammalia > Rodentia > Ctenodactylidae > Ctenodactylus > Ctenodactylus gundi. The sequence continues at coordinate 90,212 of PVKB01002694.1, read as the reverse complement.
CCGGGTCAGCAGCTACAGCTGCTCCTGTCTGCCCGCTTGGGGTGTGGACAAAGTTCTGGATTTTGTGCTGGAAAATATGAGTGCCCAGCCTGATTTCTGCTTCCAGCAAGTGCCTGCTTCATCTCTGTGCTGTGTTCTCATCTACAAAGGATTCAGGCGGATCTCACGTGCCTGGGTTTGTGCTGGAGTAGTTCAGAGAAAGCCGCCGTTGAAAGGGCCGTCTATGACTTCCTCCTGTGTCTACATGGCTCCCCTGCACCTCCCTGGCTCCTAGTCTCCCTCCGCCAGTCATTGAAACACCACAGCAGACACACAGAAGCTTCTCTTGTGCATGGTGCAAAGCCAGAAGAGCCAGTTTAATGGAGGCATGCTCAGTGAATACCCTGCTCTGTGCCACTGGGGGCTTGTAGTCCTTGCCTCCCGCCCAGCGGAGGCTCTGGCCTTGCAAAGCCACCCTCTTGAGCCCCACCGGCCCTTGCTGCTCACCTTTCCCGGGCTGAGCCTGCTTATGCTGACAGAGGTCTTTGTGCTGGGGCAGCAGCCAGAGAAGGATGAGCTGGCCACACTGTGGGCAGCGCTCCCTCTGGGAGCCACATTGGGCCTGGTGGGTCTCCAGCTTGCTGAGCTGTACAGCCAGCTCACAGAACTTGCACTTGATGGGGCGCTCCTGACATTCCTCAGCCTGTAGGGGGCAGTGGGAAGGGCATGATCGTGGCTTACAGGTTTGCAGGCAGGTCAGAGACAGGAGCCTGTCTCTCTAGAGAGTCACAGCCAGTTGCAGTGATGGTAATTGCAGTGGCCAGGGCAGGGGACGGTTCTCAGGGGATATAAGCTCTCTTGGACTCATGGACCACAGAAAGCCTTTCTGTCTGGCAACTAGAGGCAGAGGGAGCTGTGTCCCTGAGGTGGCTGGTTCCCCTCTGTTCTCCAAGGCCACCTTGGTGAGAAGCGAGTGATTAGGGAAAACTCTAGTTTTGTTCTTGCCTGGCCCCTCCCTTTTCTCCCAGGATCGGATTTGACTCTTACCTCATGGGATTCCAGCAAGGATTTCTGTATACTCTTCTGACACATTGTACACTTGACCTGAACACACAGAGAGACACGGCTCCAGCTCACACCCTCGGCCTTTTCCCGCCTTGCCTTGGCTCTCTGTGCTCCAGGTTGGGGGCTGTGAGCTCCGGAGGGTGGGGATCAGATGTGGCTATCTCACCTCCCTCCAGCACCCAGCCCAATGCTCCAAGTGTTGGCTGGAACACTTTGAGTTGAGCTTGAAAATTTTTCAGAAAGAGACATGAGCGGCCCAAGAGGGGCCGCCATGATAAAGCAGAAAAGAAGAGTCGTCTGCGTTTGCCTGCCTTCTGGGACCCTCCCTTTCCCCATCCCCTCTTCAAGAATCTCAAAACAACATTCAACCTTTTTTGAAACAGAAACCCTTTGCCTTACCAGACCCATAAACGTGCTGGGAAAAGCTTGGGCCAAGGAAACTGGGGTGGGGAGTGTACTTCATTTAGCGTGAGAAAAATGAGATGGCATTTTCCTTTCATAAGCTGGGTCTGAACCTGGAGGGCTACGCGACTTGCCCACAGGCACCGTGACTCCCAAGGCCCGACCGGCAGCCCCGTTCCACCTGCTCACCTGCAGGTGCTGGCTCTCACAGTGCTCCTTCATCTTGGTTTCTGGGACAGGCTCCTCGCACATGGGGCACAGGGAGAGGAAACGCAGGCAGTGGGCCTCATGGAGGACCAAGTGGGTGGAGGGCACACTTTTTTTGCTACAAGATCAAGGGGAGGAAGAACAGGCTTATAGTCATGGTATAAAACATGGATCCATGGAGCTGGGTGCGTATCTCAGTGAATAGAGTCCTCCTTGCATAGGAAGCTCAAAGCCCTGCTTTAATACCCCAGCACCACATAAGAGCTTGATGGGGTGGCGCTCGCCTGTAACCTCAGAATGTGAGAGGCTGAGGCAGGAGGATTGCTGTGAGTTTGAGGCTAGCCTGGGCTACATAGTGAGTTTAGGACCAGCCTAGACTACAGAGTAAGATCCTGTCTCAAATAATAATAATAATAATAATAATAATAATAATAATAATAAATCATTGATCCTGACTTCACACCAGTCCAGGGCTAGCTCTTTGGAAGCCATCGGTATGGAACAGGAAGATGTTGATCCATCTGCCTTGCCTTCCCTGTATTAATCCAAAATCTTCATATATTGATTTCAAGGGTAATCTAAAACGTTCACCCATTGCCGAGGCTGGGGGCGGGGGTGGGGGAGAGGAACGGAAGGGAGGGCCGGCATGGGCCCCGGGAGACAGCTGGGATGATGGGTAACTTCATTGCCTGGACTGAGGCGTTGTTTCACAGGTATAAGGTTTATGTCAGAAAGCATCAAATGCTACTTTACAGGTGGGAATTTACTGATTGTCAATTATTCTTCAGTAAAACTGTAATAAAAATGAAGTGGTGACTATCCAATTCCCAAATCTTTCTTCTTGGCTTTTTCCGGGTTTAAGGCAACTACTCACTGCACCCTGCTATGCCTGATGTCCTGTAACGGTGGTAACAACTTTCAGGATCTTCAAAGCTAGGCCATCCACCCGTCCCCTGCCTCCAGGTTCATCTGTGGTGCCACTACAGAAGGTCTAGACCCTTCTAGAAGCCTCGAGTGAAAGAAGGCTTCCAAGCTTCTCACTTCCTGGGCACAGCTTTTTATTTTTATTTTTGTAGGTTTTTGTTACAAAAAATAACTACTTTTCGAGCGTGTGCGCGCACACACACGCACACACGCGCCACCTGTCACTTCTGTAAGCTTTGCTGGTAGCACCTGGGGTGAAAGGCAACTCAGAGGCTGCAGTCCCATTGGCCCACCTGTCCGAGTGAGGTGCACATCCGAGCGCCTGGCACGTGGGACACGGCCAGAAACAGACTGTTAGTGCCATGCTGCTCTTGGTTTGAGCAAGCTGCCCAGGCAGATGAACACAGTCTCCAGAGTCGACCACACTGAAAAACCCCCGTGGTTTTGCCTCTTGTCCCTCAGTTTTCTCCACTGCCTGACCTCTTCTCGGAGCTCTGCCTCCTGACCTGGCAGTGTGCCCCTGGCCAGGCACCCCTCACAGCTACAGTCCCCCTGTCTGCACTGCCCCCTCTCCACATGAGGGCAGGGATGGGCTGGGGAGTCTCCCTGAGCCCCTCCTTACTTTGCACAGATGGTTGTGAAAACTGTTAGAACCCCAAATCTGCAGGACTGAAGCTGTGACAAGTAGGAGAAGCAGCGAAGGGACAACTAACCCGGGTATCACCTTCAAGGCTGACCTAGGAACCCTGAAGTCTCAGAGCCGAGGACTGAGGGGAATTGGGCAGTGCTGACCAGCCTGTCAGGAGATCTGTGCTCCCCTCCACCCTCCAACTTTCCTCTGCCTTTCTGGGTGTTTCTATGCAGAAACCACGTCCTCCTGGCTTCAGAAGCAGCCTTCTCCTGCCTCCTCTTTTAACTAGCCAGCTGCCAGGGAAAGCGGCTTCTCTTACCAGTTCCTGCACACCTGGGAGTCCCCGTCCATGTCCATGTCTGCTCCCTGGAGCCTTCCTGCTCAGTTTCCTTTCTGTCGGACAAGGAAACAAAACTGAAAGTGATGCAGTAGCCCAGCCCCGGGGAGGGAGGGGCTTTCAGAATCCCCAGCCAGGGTGGCCCTGAGGTTCCTGCGGCCAGACCCTCCCGGAAACCTCTCTGCCTCATGCCCAGTCTCTGCCACCTTTCTCAGCCTGTGCTGCCCTCAGGCTGCTCTCACAGGTTGTTTCTGGGACTCTGGGGGTGGACGGCAGAGATCAGTACCCGCTGTAAGGTCAGTAGATCTGAGTGCAAATCCTCATAGTGCAATTCACCGGCAGCTAGTGTCACCCTAGCCTTCCTGGGCTTCTAGGCTTCTTTGTTTATTCTATTACACTTGAGGTTTGAGAAACCTTAGGAATCCAGATGCTCCCAGAAATTGTGTGCAGAATTGCGTTGGTGGAAATGTGTATGCCTTTCCCTGAGGAGACATACACAACCTCAGCCAATTATGAGTGAGTAGAATAGTTGACCTCAAGTCTTGAGACTCAAAGAATGGAGTTGTGTGGAAAGCAACACGTGTTCAAAATTATAATGCATAACTGAATTAAGTGAACATCGAACATTTGCTGTTGCGTCTGCTTGAGTTTCCTCTTTTCATAGAGAGAAGGAAGGTATGGTTAGTTGGGCAAATAAAATGACAAAAGAAAACAAAGCTGGGGATACAACTCAATGGCAGAGCACTTATCCAGATGCGGGGATGTACCCCAAGCAACACAAGTATACTCAAAAATATGGGAAAGAAGTGTATCTATTATTACTGTTATTATTATTAATTTTGTGGAACTGGAGATTGAGCTCAGGCCTTTCCCAGCAAGCTACCTCCCCAGGATTTGTTGTTTTGGATTTGAGGCAGAAACTCACCAAGTTGCTAAATTGCCCAGGTTGGGCTCGAACTTGTGATCACCTGCCTCAGCCTCCCAGAGTGCTGGGATTACAGATCTGTGCCACCAGGCCTAGCAAAAACAGTGTATCTAATAGTTCAACGAGAACTGAAAACATTTGTGAATATAGTCACATGCTGCTTAGTAACGTTTCAGTCAACAACCAACCTCACGTAAGACACCCAAGAAAGTCATAAGTGACGTGAAACATTCGTAGTGTCTGGTTAGGCTGTGGCCTTACTAGTGTCACAGAACAATGCATTGCCCTTGATTGTGGTGATGCTGGTGTACACAACCTACCGTGCGGCTGGTTGTACAAAAACAAAGCACATGGGCTCACACACAGCTGTCACAGCGCTGGCCTAACAAGCTCAAGGGCCTGAGTTCGATTCCCCAGCAGCCCATAGCCAGGTGTGGTGGTGCATCTCTGTAATCCTAGCACTCAGGAGACTGAGGTAAGAGGATTGCCGTGAGTTCAAGGCCAGCCTGGGCTATGTAGTAAGTTCAGTACCTGCCTGAACTACTGAGCGAGACCCTATCTCAGAAGGAAAAAAGCACAGCAGATACAATCATACACAGTGCACACTTGATAATTATAAAAAATGATGATGCTACTGGTTAATGAATTTACTATAATACACTTTTTATTTTTATTTCATAGCATACTTATTTTTTTTTTTAAGTTTAGGGCTGGGAGGTAGCTCAGTGGTAGAACACTCACCTAGCACATGTGAGGCCTGGGTTTGATCCCTAGTGTGGTAAAAAAATTAATTAGTTAAATTTAAGAAAAGTTGCATGTGAAACAGTGTGCCGTTGTGCTGGGGCAAATCCCACACAGGCTCTGTGCACTGTATCCCTTGATCAGATTGAGAGGTCGTGTGGAGTGACTGTCCTATGGCATCTAGGTTTGCTTATCACAGTCTGGGACGGTCACACAGCAATGAAATCACCCAATAACACGCTTAAGCATTTCTCAGGGTGTGTCCCTCTTGTTCGGCAGCAAATGGCCACAACCACAACTCTGTAAGAGGCTGTTGAAGACCGAGGCTTGCTGCTGCCAAGGAAAGAGTGAGGCTGAGTGTGCAGGGGCCCAAGGACAGCCTGTGCTTTCTCTTAGATGAGCTTGTCAAGGACAGTGGGGAGCCAGCCCAGAGCTACACAGGAAGACACGAGTGGGTGGCTAGGAGGCCCGGGTGCCACAGGGATGTGGAAATAGGATGCAGGAGCTGCCTCCCCTCCCCTACCCAATCCCAGCTTGAGAGACCCACTCTAGTGTGCATCACCCACCCACGCACCCACCCACAACTTTAGGGCTTGGGCAGATCCTAGGTTTACTAATAGAAGGACTCCTAACTACCATTGCAAGCAGGCCCTGGCTTTTTTTTTTTTTTTTTTTTTTTTTTGAGGCAGGCTCTTGCTCTGAGTCCAGGCTGGTCCTGGGCTCACTATGTCACTCAGGCTGGCTTTGAATTCACAGCAATCCTCCTGCCTCAGTCTCCTGAGTGCTGGGATTACAAGTGTGTGCCCTCACACCTGGCTTCTGTAGTGCTGGGAAATTGAACTCAGGGTCTTGTACATGCTAGGGAAGCACTTTAACCACTGAGCTGTATCTCCAGGGGACTCTTGTGGAGCCTGCCAATGGATTAGGCTCAGCCTTCCCAAGGAAGAAAACGAGGTAAGAAAGTGCCCAGTCATAGGCTTCAGTTTGCAGGCAGATTTGAATTCAGGTCCCAAAGGAGAGGGGGTGTGTGGGAACAGGAATGGCCAAAATGACAGGTGAGCTGAGTGGATGGATGGCTGCTTCAGAATCTTATGTCCTGGACATTGCACTACACATGTGACAGCCATGGTCCTCTGTCGAAACCGCCCAACAGCTCTGGTGTAAATGTTAAAGGATGCGCAGAAAGGTTAAGCTGCTCCAGGACACAGAGCTGGGATTCAAGGTGGGTTGCTGTGACTCAGGTGTCTACATACCTCATAAGACCCCGGGCAACTCACTTGACAGCTGCGCAAGTTACTTAGTCCCCCTGACTTTTACTTCTCACTCCCATCTTTGTCCAGAAAGTCTGTGAATACTGATAATAATAATAAATGAAAAGCTTTCCCACAGCGCTCTGCTGAGATGCCTAGGGCCTGGGGGAGCTGTAAGAGAGGTATGCATCAGGAGACATCTTGGAGGGATCGTGGGAATATGGGATCAGGCATAGGGGTTGGCATCAGAAGTGCCCATGAAGGGCTGCAGGTACAGCTCAGCGGCAGAGCCTGACTGGCATGCTTGCGGTCCTGGACTCAATTTTTAGCATTGTTAAAAAACAAAAAAACAAAAAGTAGTGATGACCATAAGTCGTACATTCCAATTTTTCTCCCAAGGCGTTTCCTCTTGCAGGCTGTCATGCCCCTGCTCCATTCCTTCCCTTCCCTATCAAAATTCTGGGGGTTTGCCTGTGTCATCTCAGTTTGTGTCACCCAAGCACATGTTTAGGAGATTCGAGAGCAAGTTTGTTGTAGCTTGTGTCTTGAATACCCTCCAAAGACCCATGCGTTGAAGGGTGGGGGACTATTGGGAAGTGGTGAAACCCTCAGGAGGTGTGGCCTACTGGAAGCGAGTCACATCACTGGGGAGCGTCCTGGAAGGGGATACTGGGAGTCTTTTCCCCTTTCAGTCTCTCTGTCTCTTGGCTATTACAAGGCAAGCAGGCCTCCTTCACCTTGTGCCACCACAGGTCCAAAGCAATCAGGCCAAGTGATTACGGTCTGAAACCTCTGAAACTCTGAGCCAAAATATACCTTTCCTCCTTGTAAGTTGCTCATCTCTGATATTTTGTTCCAGTGAGGGGGAAGCCGGCTAACACGAACCTCTTCCAGATCAGGTCCCTTCTGTATTCTCGGGGAGAGGAGCTCTTGCCCTTGGAGCCCAGAAGGCAGTGAACTACTGTAGTTTGCAGCAGTGGGCAGTCACACATTAATTAACTGGCCTGAATGGACAATGGAGGGTGGCACTTTTGAGATGATTAAGCCGTACATCAGGAATCTCCCCACACTACACCACACGACACCCCAAAACCCGGAGCTCTCCCAGAAGCAGCAATGGCCATTTTCTTTTGATTCTTAAAGTTGTAATTATGTAACTATGCATGAATGTGCTTTCTTTTTTAAGAAAATGGAATATTACAGATGAAGTAAAACTTCATTTTTTCCCCACCACACCCTCCCCTTGCACCATCACTATTTTTAACCAGACCGTGTACGCAGGCACATTCTGGCTGGCACAAAAGCCTGTCCCCATTCCCACTACAACATCGGTCAGCGCCGTGGGCTTGCATGGTTCTGTCGTCCTGCCACCCGTCTTTGACCAGCTGCCAGTCCTCTCTAACCTCAATCCCATAAAAAAAAAAAAAAAAAAAAAAAAAAAAAAAAAAACTGGATGAGAAACGCTCTGTTGTGGGCTTAGAATTCCTTTCTAGGACACTGTGCCTACAGTACTTGGCAGCTGTCAGGGGCTTCCGGCAGCCTCTTTGTGTCAGGCCTGTGGGTCAGTAAAGGGGGGTGAAGGTTGTCACAGGGAACCAATCCCTCAGGAATGACTTGGCCAGGCTGCTTGTGGTGCCTTCCATAGGAAAGAGGCACTCCGGGCTGGTCCAGGAGGCAGGAATAAGAAACATATACCACCATGCATTGCTTTGAGGATAAAAGAGATACTTGGTGTGAAAGCCGCACAAGGTCATGGAAGAGGGACAATTTAAAGATCATTTCAATAGTTGGGCTTGGAGAAGACTCTTATGTGGGCTTTATTCTCCAAGAGATCCCTGGGCTAAGGAAAATGTTATGATGACGGGGATATTTCACTTCCCAGACAAAAATTACACAGTGGAATTGCACACGGTTCTGTCGGCTGTGCCTCTGGAAGGATCCCGAGGGTGGAGAAGCCTGAGTGCTGGGAGACACCAGCGTCTGGATTGCAGTCTCCCCAAGTACAGCGTGTTTGAGTGGGAGTTTGTTTTTCAAACCACATGCAATTGCATCAAATGACTGGTCTCTGGATGGGACTCGAGCCTGGAGAGGTCTGTGATTGCGTTCCAGGCAGACTCCAGGCCTGGCGGGCTGCAAGCTCAGGGGATGTTCTGACAGTTCCTGCTTAGCTGGCAAGATGAGGAACCTTGTCATTAAGCTCATGGGCAAGAAACAGCAACTGCATGGAATTGTGTCAGTGTGGTGGTCGCCAGGACTTCCTTCCCGTCCTTCTGTCAGTCTGTTCAGCCATTACCAGTCTTTCTCCTGGTTAAAGTGCCTCGTTACTCCCCACACTCCATCCAATCAGTGATTCCATCCCAGATGGCAAGGGCATTTCAAGGTGAGTGCTAAGGGCCTTTTCTCTCTCCCAGATGATGATTTTGTTCTGATTTATAATTTATTTCATTTATTTCAGGGTCTCATTACACCCCTATCTCAGGTGCTGTGATATGCATATACATATGTACATATACATACATACATGTAGTGGTGTTGGGAATAGAGTTAGGGTCCTCCCACCCTTCCCACTGTGCTGCATTCTCAACCCTTTTTTTTAAAATTTTGAGATAGGGTCTTGCTAAGTCACTAAGGTGTCCCTGCTAAGCTCAAATTTGCAATTCTCCTGCCTCAGCCTCCCAGAGTGCTATTATAGGTATATGCCTCTGTGTCTAGCCAGATAATGTATTTGGATTTCTCTGATGGTATGGGCATCTTGGTTGCTGCTAAATTTCGTGGTTTACAAGACAAATGATCATGTATATCAGATTTTCATTATCTTTTTTTTGGGGGGAGAGGTAGGAAAGAGAAGAAACTTTAGATCTGCTGGTCCTTTCACTATCAGAAATGGAAGTCAATTTCTCTTGTGTCATTAAAACATGGTGGCCAACAGCCACTTGAACTCTCATTTTAGAGAACACATGGTGTTTTCTAACTTTGTTTTTGAGACTGGCTCTTGCTGTACAGTCCAGACTGGTGGTTCCAAACTCACAATGTAGTCAGTCTGGACTTGAACTCATGGCAATCCTCCTGCCTCCGTCTTCCCTGTGTGCTAGGATCACAGGCGTGTGCCACCACGCCCTACCCATGTGGTGCTGTGGAACTGAACTCAGGGCCTTAAGGACTGGAAATGCTAAACTATTCCTTCAGCCTTTGCCTTTTTTTTTTTCTTTTTTAACAAAAGCTTACTTGTGTTTAAGTCTTGAATGATAACCTCTGCTACTCCTTGTCTCTGTGACTGTTTCTTCCTACCCATACTCTGACCTTAAGTTGTGTGTCCTATAATGGTTTATACTGGCTCTGAGATCTTGTGGTACCTATCTATCTTTTTCTAATTTTCTTTTCAAAAGGTTATGTTGATAGGTGGGAATTGGCTGTAGTGGCAGTATTTACAGCCTGGAAACTGGCAAATACTGTAAATCAAGGCTTCCTTGCCTGGAGTGCTAGATGTGAAACATACAATAGTAGACCACTGCTTTTCTATCTCAGTAACATTGGCTCCATGTGGAAGGGAAAGGATAGAAAAGATATATATATATATATATATCTTTATATATATATATCATTACATATATAAAGGTATATACCTATATATATCTTTGTATATAAATATATATATATATATCAAGATATATATATATCTGGCTGACGCAAAGTTTATTGTTCCTTAATATTTATTATAAGAATGCAAAGGTTTCATTTGCTGAAATATTAAAAGGCTTGCATTGACACATGAACTCATTTCAAATTTAAAAATGAATCAAAGAAGGAATTTTAACTTGTTTGAACAAACATGTTATTATTGGTCAGGGCAAAAATATGGTGCCATGCTAAGCTGGCAGGATATTATTTTATAAAGCAAAGGGCATGGTTTGTGTTGAATTATTATTCTAGCCAAGCTGACCATGACAAATTGTAGTATGGTATAGTTTACCATATTCATCGCTTAATTTTGTTTATTAATATGTATTTGATGACCAACTGCCCAATTTACATCTGGTTCAGGGCCTGTGTATAGTTACATACAAAATAAAGTTCAGATTTTGGTGATCTCACATACCAAGATGTAATTTCATTCATATAGGTGAGTAGAAGAACATGATATATTTTAGTTGAGGCATTGGCATGTGAGGGTGATCACATGGGATCACCTTAATGGGTAGGTATGACTTGAGGGAGTGCGCGCGTGAGTGTGTGTGTGTGTGTGTGTTTTAAATGTTGGACTAGGAAGAGATAGGAAGGTTGAAGGCCAGCTATACGAGAGTGAATAGCACATTACATTACATTACATTGTAGATACACACTAATCGTTTTACACAGGTGTACAAGCAATTAGAAGGAATAGACTACCTTCCTTTCTCCAGAAAGCAAGACGCTGGGTGAGCTACTTCCAAACCCATATTTTAGTTAAGACTTGTGGTACATTTAGATTTAATATAACTTTGATATGGTTGCATCTAGGTATGCTATGTTACTGGAATTTTATCTGTATATTTTTTGTCTTCTGTTCCTCCTGTCTTGCCTTCTTTTGGACTGTTTGAATATTTTTGAGTATTTTATTTTAATTTACCCTTGGCCATGTAGCACCTTTTCCATACATTGGTGTTGAATTTGTAATGAAGATGGCAATTTCTGAGCTCTTTAACTTCTCTCTAGCCTAAAGCATTTCATTTTGTGGAGTAGGTCTTTTGGAAACAAATCCTTTAGTTTTATTTTGTCTAAAAATGTCTTTTTTTTTGCCCCAATTCTTTTTTTGTAATGAAATATTTTATTAGTACCATTTAATATAAAAACATACTAATGACTCCAGCTTTAAATTTAAGATAGTTTTAAAATGTAGTAAAAGAAGAATCATTCTCTAAGAAAGCAAGTTGCAACTTACTTTTGCAAATAAATAAATTCTCTCATTTTAAATAATAAAATTCATAGGTCTTCATCATCAATAATTGCATACAAAAGAAGACAATGGCCTGAATTACTTTGCAGAGAACTTTTACGTATGTTAAGGCAATATCTAAACTCCCTTCAAATTAAACTTTCAGAACAGTCACTGTGAAATTGGATTCGTGTAGCACCTAGAAGCTTGGGCTCTATAATATTTCATGGGATAGGATTTACTGAGGAAAAACAATACTAATTTTTCTATTGGGACTTTTTGGGAGTCTGTACTTGGGAATGTATATACAGATAGTAGGTCCCTTTTTAGAAGGCAGAGATTAAAAAGCTTGTGTATGCCTTTCACCTTTTCTCCGAGTTTCTGGATCTAGCTATTAATCCAATGGTAAAAGGTTCCTGTGTGATAAATAACACAGCACAGTCCTATCTGAATGTAATTTCTTACTCACCTTTGTTTTATAGTGTAATTTACATTGCAATCACAATAACATTCCATTGCTCTCTGCAGGTAATAGACTCTCTCCACAGTCACCTGCCATTCTCTGCCTCAACTCTTTCAAAATGTTCTCCTTGGATATAGAATTGTGGGTTGACAGCTTTTCTTTTAGCACAGTAAAGCTAATGTCTGGCCTCCATGGTACATGCTAAGAAGCCCATAGTCACCTGAGTTATCATTCTCCTTTAAGAAAACTGTCATTTCCCCCAGTCTGTTATTAAGTTTTCTTGTAGATCTCTGGTTTGCAGCAATCTCATAATGACCGGCCCAGGCGTAATCTTCTGCATACCTCAATTTTAGGCTTCCTGAACTTTTGTACCTGTAGATTGATATCCTCTGACAAATTTGGGAAAATTTCAGCCATTACTTTGCAAATATTTTTTTCCTGTTTTTTTCCTGTCTTCCCCCCCGCCCCCCTTTTCTTCTGGAACTCTGATTAAATAAGTAGTGGACTTTTTGCTACTTTTTCACAAGTGTTTGAGATTCTAACTTTTTTTTTCACTTTTTATTTTGATGGAATAATTTCTGTTAAGCTAGCTTCAAATCCACTGTTTCTTTCCTCTGTCATCCCCTGTTTGCTTTCAGTATTTGAGTATATTGATTTTTCAATTTTTGAACATCTATTAGGTTCATTTGTGTAGGAGTTATTAATTTGCTGAGAGGTTCTATTTGGTTACTCATTATAAACATGTATTTCTTTATGTTATTGAGCATGGTTATCACAGCTGTCTGCAAATTCTTGCCTGCTAAGTACAGCATAGAGGTCATCATGGGGCTGGAGTCTATTCTGATGTCAAGTAATTTGAGATTCAATTCTGGACACTATGAATATTATAGACACTGTTGTACTCCCCTGGAAAACACTGAATGCTTTTTTACTTTAGCTGACAAGTAGCTGTGTGCTAGTGCAAACAGTGCATCTCAAATCTTTTCAGATTTTGATTCCTGTGCTTGTCGGCCAGGGATGGGGATGAAGTCCACACGTGCAGTTCAAGGTGCTATGCCTCCAGAATCAATTCCTTGAGATTGTCCCCATCATACCCCAGCCGTGTGGTGTGCTCAAGTCCTTCAAACCAGAGGGGTTGCAAATGTCCTGCGGAGCTTTGGGTAGCCGGTGTGGCCTGCCCTGACAGGGGAAGCTGTGGACACAGAAGCTCAGCTACTGGGGAGCCAGCTCCTTCCAAGTGCCAGCTTGGTCAGCTTCCCCCCCCTCCCCCCCATTTTCAATTGTGTTACTCCTTTCTTTTGGTGTTATTCTTTTAAAGCATTGATTCTCTGTAGAATCCTTTTTTTCCTCTTCAGTGATTTCAGATAGTTCTCTGTACTTTGTCCAGAACGTATAGTTACTGTTTATGGGAATGTTGTTTGGATCTCAGTGTGTTCAAGAGTGACTGGGAGAGGAGAAACCCTTAAGGACACTTCTCAGGAGGGGACTGGCTCAGAAGTATGGGAGGAAGACAATACGTTCCCTGGCGAGGCTGTGGTACCGGAAGTTTTCAATATAGGATAGAGGTGTAAACATAGGATAGAGGTGTAAATACAGGACAGAATTGGGCATGTGTTCCTGCATAAAATTGAGGAGTCCTGGAAGGATGTATCTAAAGAAACTATTTCAAGACGGCCAGCTTATCATCTGTTCTTCTTGTTCTAAATTCTCCTTCATGGTTTAGAAAAATTCATAACTGCGTTGGAAGAATAGCACAGCACATACAAAGAGTATTTACCTAGCAAGTGCAAGGCCCTGAGTTTGATTACCCAGCACCACACAAACCAGGCATTATGGCACATGCCTGTAGTCCCAGCACTTGGGAGGCTGAGGCAGGAGGATTACCACGAATTTGATGCCAGCATGGGCTACATAGCTAGTTTAGGACCAGCCTGGACTATAGAATGATACCCTGTCTCAAAATCAGTCAGTCAATCAATCAATCAATCAATCCATCCATCTGCAACTATTCTAACAAGATAGGGCACGTTCAGGGTGGCACGGCTGTTGATAACAACTATTCTTAATAGCAATCGGGGAGCAATTTGTGAAACAGCTTTTTAAATTTTTGATACAAAGTCTTGCTCTGCAGCCCAGGCTGGTCTTGAACTCACAGAATTCCTCCTGCCTCAGCCTCCTGAGTGCTGGGATTACAAGCATGCATCACCACACCCACATTATGTGGTGCTGGGGAATGGAACCCAGGGCCGAAATGCCCTGTGCAGTAGATCTTGAGCAGAGTTCCTGAGGACGGAAAGCAGATGGAATCAGATTATAGAGACAGACAGAAAGAAAAAAAACTGGAAGAAGGAAAAATCTGTAAGAGATGGAAATGAGGTCCACGACTTGGATTTATGATGTGATGCAGGGAACTGGACAGGAGCTGTCAACTCTGTGCCTTCCTCAAGCCATATTAAAATGACGGAAATAAGACACAGAAATAGAGTGGGCCCACTAGTAAAAACAGAAGAGTTCAAGGAAACCAGGCAGTTCTGACCATAGAGGAGCAGCGACTCTGCAGAGAGGAGCGTGCCCAGCCAAAGGCACCTGCCTGCACGGCGCTGCCGAAGGCCTGCGCTCTCCGCTTAGCTACACAGGCATTGCTACTGTGTGTTAAGTAACCATCTAGGAACCCGGGGTTCAGTAGTAAACAAAACAGGCAAAAAGGCTTTTCTTCAGGGAACTGTATTTCAGTTGAGAAATGTTAGATCTAAAGTAAATCAAATATACCATATAATGGGAGAATAGCCGTGCAGGCCTGTAACCCCAGCACCACGGGAGGCTGAGGCAGGAAGATCGCGAATTTGAACCCTGCCTGGGCAATGTAATGACTTAGCAAGATCCTGTCTCAAAAATCAAAAATAAAAATGGGGCGGGGATGGAACTCAGTACCACAGAGCAACAACAACGGAGCTGGGGGGAGTGTGGGAGAGAGGAGCAAGGAGAGATACGAGGATCACTGCCATAGCTTAGATGGCAGATCAGGTCAGCTTCGGCAAGGGCAGGGGGGATGACAAGAACAGTTACGACCATTATCAGTAGGACATAAGGCTAGGAGAGTGAGCTCTGTCACCTTTCATTGAGGGACATCTTGATGTAGAGACGCTCACAGGGAGAGCAAGTCAGGAAATGTACATAGGCCCCATGGGGCTCTTTCACCCAAACAGTAACCCTGTTGGCAGGTAGGAACATTAGATGTTCAGAGTAATTAGGAATTTCTAGGCTGCTTCATTGAGAGCATTTGGATTTATATGTAATTTGAAGTTCTACTTCTCTGTCTCTTTTTCTCTACCCACACTAAATCAAACTTTTCCTCCCTTAATTTTTGCTTATCAAGTACTCCATCGTAGTGATGAAAAAGTAACAAAGACAGATCTGGAGTATCTCAAAAAAAACCTTGTGATTGTGGATGTAGCGGGATAGCTATGGAAACGTGTGCTGTCAAGGGATGGGGCTCGGTCAGAGGGGAGGAAGATTGGGAATTGACCCAGAAGGACCTAGAATGGTAGCTCTGTCCTTTCTTCCTTGGTTACTTGGGTTTCTGTCTACCATGCCATGAACATCTTTCCTTTCCTCCAGGTGTGGTTCTACCACATCCTACCATTGTTAGTTGCCCACGAGAGGGCTCTGAGACCTTCTGAAACTATGAGCTAAAATAAATCTTTCCTCCCTTAAAGTGTGGATGTCAGGTATTCTATCCCAGCAACAAAAAGTAACTCAGGTCACCCTCCACTTGCAATAATATCATCATTTTGGGGGCTAGGATTTTAGCATAAATTTTGTGGGGACACAGTCATTCAGACTGCAGCAAGTCTTTATTAAGATCTTCAAATGATAATTAAATGTCT
The DNA here is from genome assembly GCA_004027205.1 of Ctenodactylus gundi. Taxonomy (NCBI): domain Eukaryota; kingdom Metazoa; phylum Chordata; class Mammalia; order Rodentia; family Ctenodactylidae; genus Ctenodactylus; species Ctenodactylus gundi. The sequence continues at coordinate 74,489 of PVKB01002694.1, read as the reverse complement.
CTTTCACTGTGTGTGTGTGTGTGTGTGTGTGTGTGTGTGTGTGTGTGTGTTTTAAGACAGGGTCTTGCTCTATAGTCCAGGCTGGTCCTCAGCTTACTTTGCAGCTTGAGCTGGTTTTGAACTCACAGCAATCCTCCTGACTCAGCCTCTGAACTGTTGGGATTACAGGCTTGTACCACCATGCCTAGAGAATCTTTCCTGTTGCTAGGGAATCAAACCCACTGCTTTATGCAAGCACTTTAACCACTGAGCTGAGCTATGCCCCAGCCTCGCTTAATGGCTTTTAAGACCCAATGTTTTCAGACCTGGGAAAATAGAAATATTGTTAATCTCAATACATGTTAGCTAATCGAATAAAAATAGCCTTTTGTTATTATGTGCTTTAAACAAACCCGTGTGAAACCCTCGGAGCTACAAATTGAGTTCAATCTATTTGTAAGAAGCATCGTTTATAAAATCTACTTGGCAAAGTTAGTCTTAACTGTCAACTCTCTTCATGCTTCTGACAACCATCTCTGAATTCATAGAACTCATAGAACTGGACTTGTATGACTTAAATAAGCAGGCCCTTTTACCATGTGCACCACTCTAAAGAGATACAAATGTGACACCCCGTACTTATTACTTCAATGATTGTAGTCTTTGTGCTAAACAATTCATTGCTTCTCCTTTGCCATGTGTCCCTCCAAACTGAGTCTATCTCTGCACTCCTTTTGAAGTTGACCACGGGACTTGCATCGGCTGGTGGAACGCGATAGGTGCGAAGCGCCTGCTGTACCTAAGCAGAAGCTTTGGAAGTAGTCCAGGTTCCCACCAGCCTTCTTGGCGCCTGCGCTCTGAACAATGTGTCTCTAGGATTCTCGGCTTCCTCAACGTGCTCCAGAGCAAGAAGAGTGTGGAGTTGCCTACCATCCACCCGCGGCTTGGGGCTCAGTTCCAGAGTTCCAGACAACTCGCAGTGCTCATGTAAATATTGATTCTAAATCTAACCTGAGCAAAGAGGACTGATATTCTCTTTCAATGACAACATGGAATACCTGACTTTTTAGCAACCAAAAGTTTGTTTTCAAATAACAATAATGTTCTCAAATTAAAACAAATGATAAGAGTGCTTGTGGTGGTTTGGATCTGAAGCGTCCCCCAAAAGGCTCATGTTCTGTGCAAATACACCCCAAATAAAAGTCTCCAAAGTCCAAGGAAATCTACTCACCAGCTGCATTCCCAGGGGCGGCTCTGCGAGTCACAATCTCACCAGTAACACTGTTTTCTTAGCTGTACATGTCAACAATAAAATGCGCACTAGAAAGGAGTGGGTTTGCTGGTCTTAGCATATTCATTTACTGCTATTCAAAAAGGCTTTTTTCTTGTGATGTAGTTTGATTCATAAGCAGTTATAAAAACAATGCAGAGAACTCTCATATGTCGTATCTCACTTTTTACTACTACAGAAAGAATAGGTCAATTAAAAATAATAGCTGAGCCTAGTAGGGTTTTTTATTCTTTGTTCCCCTATTAAGTTGAAATAAAAATTGAACTTAAAACAACACAGATATGTTTAACCCGATTTCAACATTACACAATGTATACATACATTGAAGCATTGGGTGACACTCCAGAAATATGTATAATTTTTATATGCCTGTGTATCAGTTGAAAATAAGTTTAATTGAAAAATAAAATAAAGCCAGGAAATTGTCATTGGTATAACACCACCAACTCAACTGGGCTTCTTACTAAGATTTAATCTTTTGTACATGAACAATTAGTGTGTGTCTACCTTTATAGAGTTTTAGTGCACGTATGGCTTTGAATGGTCGTCTCTACAATCAGGCTATAACAACATTATACACTTCCAACACAGAGATTCATTTTAGCTGCCTTTTATAAAGACTGTAAATCACTTTCTTCCCCGAACCTTGTCCCAAACAAACTCTGGTCTGCTCTCCTTCCTCTAACTTTGCCATTTTCAGAAAAATTATATGAATAATACTGCATACTGCTTTTTGAAATTGGCTGTTTTCACTCAGTACAATACTCTTGAATCGTCTAAGTGTGTCCTATTTCATTTTTGTGTAGAAGTCCATGGTATGGCTATGCTACAGGCCATTACCTACTCACTCATGAAGGATGTGGGCTGTTTTTACTCTAGGACTGTCATAAATTTCCTACACACACACACACACACACACACACACACACACACACACACATTTTTTTTTTAAATGAGAATAGCAGTTTCTAAATCTCTAGAATAAACCCGCAGAAGAACTATGGAAGGGCTGAGTCACAGGGTGAATGTATGTTTAGCTTCCTAAGAAGCCACTCAAGTGCTCTATCAGAGTGTCTGTGCTGTTTTGTATTTCCACTGGTAGTGCTGGTAGTGCACGGGTGCCACCACATATCTTTGGTGGCACTTGCTATTGTATTTAAAAAAATTTTTTTAGCCATTCTGATAGACATGGATGTATACTACAGTTTTAAATAAAATTTAATCTCTGCCTCTTCATTTCCTTTACGGAGCACATCGGTGTCTGGCTAGAAAGTCAACTGAGGAAATGAACTTGGCCTCCAGTATCTATTTACGTGTCACCGGAGTGTTGACAGATCCTTGGCCAAACGCCAGAGCACTGTGTTACGCTCTTTCTCAACCCATCTCATACAGTCTTTAAAACTACTGTTTCAAGTAAAAGTTGGTGCTATTCTTTCCATTTATGAGAAAGCGAGACCAGAGGGGGTTACTGAGTTCAGGCACACAGCCAGAATGAGATAGGGCCAGGCTATGGGTCCAGGTGGCCGAGCTCTAAAGCAGGTGGCCTGTGATCTACTCCCTTCAAAGCTGTTGCATTAAGTACTGAAATGGTTTACTTGGATCCATTCTGAGCTCGAATCAGGCACAATGAAAGGTGCTGGCTGGAATACCTACATAAACAGATATTAAATACAAACTACATCAACAAATGTTAATACATAAATGCAAATTGTGCCAAGCGCCCTGGGAGAAAGTGTGTGCAAATTTGTGTGTGTGTGTGTGAGTGTGTGCGCGTACAAGCCCAGGGTTATATGAATGAGAACTGTAAGAGAAGAAGACCCAAATGGGGGAGTTGCATTGGGAGAATCTTACGGTCTTGGGTGCAGATCATCGGGAAAGCCATGGGCTTGACTCAAGATATGTTGAGCTTTAGAACCTGAGACATTCAGGCTGTGATTGGCTGGAAATAATAGTCATCTCTCCCTGCAGTGGTGGTGATGAGGCTACTAGCTCCAAGAACCCCAAGAATAGCCAAATCTGTGAACGTTCAAGTCCCCCAGTGCAGTTTCTGCATACATCCCACTCAATCCTCCCTACCTCTGAATTCATTTCTAGGTTACTTACCACACCCAGCAAGCACAGTGTAAACCGTTGTGTAAATACCGCTAGTTGTTGCACTTTGCTGCTTGCGGGACGATGACAAGAAAAAGGCCCGTACAAGTTCCGAAGCACCAAGCCGAGTCTCACTGCAGGGTCCACGTCAGCAACACGGTAGCACTTCTGACGGGCAGAGAGGGCTGGGAAATTTCCGCTCGGGCAGGCGGCATCTGGTCGCCAAGAAGCGGGCTGCGGTCAGGTCACACCGCGAGCGCGCTGAGATCCCGAAAACAAAGCTGCAGAATGAGAAGCCGGGCAGAAAAGAGGGGAAGGAACAGAGCGTCACGCCTTGGGGTCGGCCGGTCTGGAGGGCCGCCTCCTGCAGCACGGAGCAGGTGCTCGGTGACACCTTTTCTGGCCGAGCGTCTAAATGCATAGCGGAGGCTTCAGGTTAGGCCCCCTCCTCTCCAAGGCGCCCATTTCCCTCCTTCAAGGTGGCCTTAGCGACCCAGCACAGCAGGAGCGCTGGAGCTCAGGGTCTCATGGCGGGCGTCGCCGGAGGGCGGAAGGCTTCCAAGTTGAGGGGACAGCAACGTCGCCTCCCTTGCGGTCCGGGAGAATGCCTCTGGTGCGCTGGATCGGAGCGCGCGCGCGGGCAGGAGTCCTGCGTCCGAGCGGCCAGGCCAGCCCGGAGCCGGGGACGCGGGCCCGTGTCACCACCTGTACGAGAGACGCCCTCGGGGTGGACTGAGATGGGCAGGAGAGCCCGGGGAGGTAGAACAGTGACACAGCGACTGGCGGAGACTTCCATCTGGGACCCCTCCGGCGCTGGGAAGGAGCAGGTGCGCTCGCAGGCAGGGGTGGCCAGCCCAGGCTGGCGGAAGGGACGGCCTCTACACGCCGCCGGGCAGCCCCCAGCGCTCCGGGGTCCAGGGCAGCTCGGAAAGGCGTGGGGGGCCGTGGGGCGCCGAGGTTCAGGCTGTCCCTTCGAGGGTCCGTGAGAAGCATGGGGCCCCGGACGCCTCCAGCCGCCCCTCGGTGGCAGAGTGGGGGGCGGGCGCTCCCCACCGACCCCGAGGGGTGGCCCCGCCCCGGGGCCGCGGGGAGGCCTGCCGTGGGGGGCGGAGCTGTCACCGCCCCCCATCCCGTGGGACCGCGGCCCCTTCTTAAGCCAGGGGAGCCTCCAGCCGGCCCTCGTTCGTCTCGCTAGTGTCCCTCCCGCGCGATGGCCTCGGCGCTGAGCTATGCCTACAAGTTCAAGTCCTGCGTGATCTTGTTCGCCACCCCGCTCCTGCTGCTGCCCCTCATCATTCTGATGCCCGCCAAGGTCAGTGGCTTCTCTGGGGAGGCCGGTGCCCAGTAACGGGCACGGAACTAGGAGCGCCGAGCTGGAACGCGCGGACAGCTCCTCTGAGGCACGCGCACTCAGCAGCTCCGAGTGCCGGACGGGAGGTGCCCCGCAAGATCCCAGCGTGCACCCACCCGGGGCTCGCAGATTCCGGGGCGCAAGCGCCGAGACCGAGATGTGAGCTCAGCTTTCAGCCGCACAGACCCCAGCCCTGGGCTTGCCAGTGACGCAGAATCTCCCAGTGCACAACCGCAGCCCCCGCGCCTGTCCCCAAGGCGCTGCTCACGCAGCAGCCGCAGCCCGAGCGCTCGGCTTTCCCACCCCGCCTCTTCCCTGAGCGAACGCACACTCCCCAGCTGTAGGCGGCTTCCGACCTGGGTCAGGGGCCCCGAGGGAAGATCACCTCCTCAGTGGATCCCGACTCCTCCTTCCTTCGCCGTCCTCTGGCCTTTCTTTGAGCATCAGTTCCCCCAGTTACATTTCTTTTCTGCTCCGAGACCAGCGAAGACGCTTTCACGGTCAAAATCCTGCCCCAGGCTGAAAGACAGATCGGATTTGATCCGCGTTGCCCACTGCCTGCTGCGGCTGTGGCAGGAGGCTGGCCACGTTCCCAGAGCTCACGCCTTGGGTGGCATGGCCCTGGGTTTCAGGAAAGCTGTGTCCCATGCCCCGGCCTCCCGGCGCTCCTGGGAGGGAGGGGGAGAATGAATGGCCTTGGCCGCGGGGCGGGGGCGGGGCGAGCGCCCTGGCGCAGGCCGCGTTGTGCCGTGCGCGGCCAGCTTGGCAGAGGCCCGGGCCCTTTGAAGCCTTTTGTGGCTGCTGGCCGCCCCCGTCGCCTTCCCTCTTTCGGCCCTTTCACTCTCGGCCCAGACAGGAAACCTCCGCTCCCGCCTCCTCCGCTCGGGCAGGTTGGAGGAACAGAGGACTCTTCAGGGGATGCTCTGGGAGCAGGCTGGGAGGGGTGCCCGGGGCTGGAGAGGGGGTGGCAGCTTGAGAGAGAGAGCGACGCCCCTGCTCACCCCGCTTGTGCCTTCCACCGTGTCCCTGTGCTCTCTTCTCTGCGCGAGGAGACGGTTTGGCACTGGCACTTCAAGGCTTTGAGGGTCAAAGGAGCCACGTTGGTTCCTAGGATAGGGGAAGACCGGAGAAACTCCGGTGGGCTCCGCAAAGATCCCCTGTGGTCCACGGAGAGCCAACCCAGCTGTGGTGGTGAGCGGCCACAGATTGTTCAGAAAAAGCAGCTTGGGACTGTTGCTGTCGGTGGGAAGGAGCCAGACCAGAGCACTGGGCTTTGACTCCTGCTAGCAGGGTGCGACGCTCACGGGAATAACTGTAGTCCTTTGGGTGAGCTCCCTGCTCCAGAGCAGCGTACCTGAGACCCCACTCCTGCCTGGCACACTCACACGCGCACAGGTGTGTCCCGAGGTGGCTCCTCCCCTCAGGTGTGTGTGTATGTATGTATATGTGTTTGCATGTGTGTATGTGGTGGTAAGCTGCCTGGAAGCAAGGGTCAGGAGAAGGCGAGTGTCCCTCCAGAGGCTGCCTTCTCCACAGCGGGGCGGGGAGCCTGGCCGCCTGGGTCTCTGGCCTCTTGTTTTCTTCCTTCGTGCCTCAGTTTTGGCTGACACCGAAAATCTCCCTGCCCCCACCTTTCCTGCCCCATTCCTCCCCTTCCCGTCACCCCCGTGGCCAGAAATTGTGCAAGGATATCCCTAGAGCTGCAGCACAGGCAAAGGTGAGGAAGGTAGCAGGACCTTGGTAGCCCCGACATCACTGGCCCTGCCCAGCGGTGACTTCTGGGGCGCCATGGTCTCTGCCACCACCCGGCCTCTCTCCCTCAGGCTTTTTGCTTTCTTTCCTCTCCTCTCTGCTCCACTTTCTAGTTTTTCTCTGAGAGCCTCCCCACCCCTTTTTAAGAAATCATTTTAATTAAGTGATTGAAAATATCTTCAAATCCCATAACTTATTACTTTGATCAATTTTTTTTTGAGATAGGCTCACACTTTGTAGCCCAGGCTGGTCCTGAACTCACTATGTAGTGCAGGCTAGCCTTGAACTCACAGCAATCCTCCTGCCTCAGCCTCCCAATTGCTGGGATTACAGGCATGCGTCACCACACCCCACTATTATGTGGTGCTAGGGGATCAGACCTAGGGCCGTATGCTTCCTGGACAAGCGCTCTAATCACTGAGCTACACCCCCAGCAACATGTTTACAGAAACCAACTGATTAATCACACACCATACCGCACCACAGATGGTGTGTTTTGCCTCTATTTTTAAATTATACAAGGTGCCGAGACCATTCCTAGTTAATGCAGTTGTTTCCTGCATCCTGACATCATTTTGGTCAATGCCAGATCACGTGAGTGACGGTACCATAAAAACCTATCACCGGATGACGACATAGCCACCTTAATTTGCGTAAGCACACCCTGTGATGTGTGCACAACGAAGAGGTTGCCTAATGACACATTTCATAGAACGTGCCCCCACATTGAGCAACAACAGACTGTAATTATGTGAGCAACATGCCCTGGCTTTGCCCACCTGGGCGCTCATTCACATGTACGCCTGCCTCTGTGCGTCAGTTTGCCGGGATGGACTGTGGGCTTGGCTCTGTGCTGAGCACCGACTTTTCAATCTCTTTGCCTGGTCTCAGCTCTAATTGCTTTTCCAGCCATTTTCTCAAAGGTGTGCACAAGAACAGGCTCCTCTCTGCGAGTGGGCTGCACCCCACGTTTCATGGTTGCCCCCCTCCACAGTTTTATGACACCCCCTTCCTAGTCTGCCCTGCCCGTTGGTGCTGGAGAGGGTTGAGTCTGTTGACTGATCGTGTCAGGGCTGAGGATGCTGCCTGGACTTCCTGACAGGGATGCAGGGGCAGGGGCAGTAGCTCTGTGTTCCCTCCTCTTTCCCGCTGGCTACGTTTGGCTTTTAGGAACCCACAGTGGAGATTAGTTACATGTGCCACGTACTCCTTCTAAGTTCGAATGGAAAAAATTACAAGGACTTTTTGTGTGCCATACATTAAGCATGGACGCTCTTAAATCCTCGGTTTATAGATAAGGGCATGAAGAGCACGTGGAGAGAGGCCAGGCCTAGAAGCAGAGGGGGTAATTTATCAATGATATTTAGTGCTGCAATCATGGAAGCAGACTGATTTTTAGTATTATTGTTTCAAAATTCCATGCAATGCACCCTCCTATTGCTCATGCCCCGAGCGAACTCTTTCCACCATCCACCCCCATGGCCATCAAGGCCCAAGGACGTGCCAGGCCTAAGGCCTGTGGTGGACAGGAGGCATGAGCCAGGCCTTCTGGTGGCAGCGTCTGGCTTCTAATCATACCACACTCTGCTTTAGTCTTGTAACTTGCCCGGCATCAGTCCAGCTGAGGGGTGAGAGGAAAGGCTTCCTTTTGCCCCCTGGAGGCTCACGGGAATAACTAGGAGAAGAGGTACAGGAATTGACTATGTCCGCAGAGGGAGGCGTGTGCTGGGTGTGATTCCCTACCAGCCTCACGGTTCTGAAGCTTGTCTAGCATTTTCCATAAGGAAGGGGATGCTGGGGAATGTGAGCTACTCTTAAGGGAATAGCAAATGATTTTGGGGGGAATTTGTGGGTATGGAGAAACGTATTGTGGCCTGACATGAAGCCCATCAATGAATTCTAAAAGATTCCTTTTATAATACTATACGGGACCAAAATAGAGGACAGTGGTGTGTGACAAATGTCTGTCCGGCTGTGATGAGCAGACTTCAGGCTTTCTTACCACAGTGAGAGTTCAGATAATGAGCAAACTGTTCATTGTAGCGAAATGTGAGTAAATCATTTATGAAAGTTAAAAAATTCTAAAATGCCATTATATCTATTGATATATGTAAAATATACTTATGTGATATAGATTTAAGCTCATTTAATGTAGCAATTCACTTAATCGGTCTTTGATGTAAGTTTGTCCTAAGAAAGCTGATTGATGTGTTGATAAACTCTTTTGAATGTACATTTACCTTTTAGAACTCAGCTAATGAATTTGAAATTTAACTTCTCTGTTTTCTTTCTCACTTCTAGCCTGAAGAATTTTATTGCTATAGTTCTTTTCTTATGTGGGCTGGTGGGTGAGGCTATTTTAAAGAATCTCAACAAATATACAGTAAATTACAGAAAAGACTACAATATAATAGTTGTTTCTTGAACTCCTAAAGGACCTTACGAGCTGCTGCTCATCCTAGATTTATTTTTGCCCCTTACAAATTGAACTAGTTTTGTTTTATAGCTTAGAAATGGTCAGAGGTCTAGAAAGAAATAGACCTAGGTATAAACAAAACACGATACAGATTCTTACCCTGTGGAGGGGAAAATGTTGGCACTCAAAATTACTATTAATTTTACAAGTGATACTAGGCTTTTACTGTTCTGCTTAAAATTCTAATTGAATAAATAATGAGTTTGAACTTAAAAGAAAAGAGTTCAGATAACGAACACGTGGAAAGGACTAGCAGTCATTGTCTTTTCCTTGGTGGGACTGGGATTTGAGCAGACACCCAGATATCGGAGTACAGCACTTGCCACTAATGGTTGCTTTCTGTGTTCTTTTAACCTAGAACAACAAGCAGCTGGGTGTGGTGGCCCACACCTGTAACCCAGCAATTGGGAGGCTGAGGCAGGAGGATGGCTGTGAATTCTAGGCCAGTCTGGGCTACAGTGAGTTCAGGACCAGCCTGGACTACAGAGCAAGACCTAAATAAATAAAAGCACAAACAAACAAACAAATGAAGCAAGGATGCCAGGGCACCGTATTTGGAGGTGATGAGCCTTGGGTTCCTTAAATTTCTTCTCCTTCCCATAGCAGGGGACATTTGGCACATTCTGGAGACATCTCCTGTTGCCACAAATTTAGAGGATGCTATTGGTGTCTCTTGGGTGCTGAGCAGGTACTCTGTGGAACACCCCGTAGTACACAGGACAGTCCTCACCAGAGGAGCCCCTTGACCCCAAACATCAGATAATCTGCTATAGACAGCAGGGAGGTGTCTTGCATTGCTTATGAAGAAAGAGGTATTTTTTTCAAGACGTAGAAAGGATTTTTATTTAGTAACAAAGGACAGAGAGGTTAAAGCTCCTGTTATCTGGAAGGTGGACCTGAAAAGAGTAGCCTCAGAAAGATTTATTTTTGAAACTTCTGTTTATTTACTTTTATTGTGGCCCTGGGAATTGAGCCCAGGGCTTCAAGCATGCTAGGTGGATGGTCAGCACTGAGCTACAGCCCCAGCCTTAAGGATTCATTATTTTTTTTCCTAGAGGAAGCCCATCTCTGTCTTGAGGCAGTGTCTTCTGCATCTCCTGCCTGTCCCTTGGGTGACAATGAATAGTGACAGTGTGCAGGCTCAACTTCTCTCAGTTGTGTTGCTCTAGCTGGACTCAGATGCCTCAGGTTGGTTCCTTCCCTAAGTGCCTGCTGAGCATCGCATAGGGCCGTACTGTTACCATAGTAGGGCCAGGTGTCTCGTAGCAATGGTGGAGAGTAAAGTCGCAGGAGAAGAAGGCAAGTTGCAAAGTCGGTAGTTGAGTTGAAAAGATAAAGATGGGGGCTTGAGGACTGGCAAAGCAGTTAAAACACTTGCCTCGCAAGCACAAGGCCCTGAGTTCGATTCCAACATAAAACTGGGCATGGTGGCGCACGCCTATAATTCTAGCACTTGGGCAGGTGGTTTGTCCTGAGACCAAGGCCAGCCTGGACTCCATAGTGAGTTCAGGACCAGCCTGGGCTCCAGAGCGGGACCCTCTCTCTTTCAAATAAAAAAAATAAAGATTGAGGACTATAAGCTTTCGCTAACCAGAAGGGGTCCTGAGAGCGGCTGTGGATGAGGCTCCTTGTCTAGGGGTTTTATAGACTACTTTAATAAAGGAGTAATTTTACTAAACAGCTCAGTTCCTAAGGCCCTCCACCTTGAAGGCCCTTCCACCTTTCTGTTGCTATGTACTAAACAACCTGGTTGCTAATGAAAATGACTTGGCCATACATAGTTCTAGGGAGTAGTCACCCACAAGCATGAATGACAGCCAGATGCTATCTTTCATTCTCTTAAATTCTTCATTCCAAAGACCTCCTTTGTCCCTAAAGGCCTACAGGCCCACAGTATCCTGTCTCAGTTTCCCCTCTGAAGAGGTAACTATAACTACTGTTAGGGGAGAAGGAGTGACAACTGCTGTGGCCGTTTCTTGGTTCTGGAGAGCCGGAGTTGCAGTGGCAGTCAGGGGTTACCCTTAGTGGCTCTATCTAGGGGTCCAGAGTAAAAGCTGGGAGGTAGGTTAATTATTAGTTCCATCAACATCATCATTTGGAAGTTGTCTCCGTGTGCGAAGAAAAAAATTTCACTACTAGGCTAAGAACGCATGTGCGGAAGAGAAGTACCAGTAGCCCATAGTAAGGAGTCCTAAAATTAGGATCATGCAAGTTTAGGTTAAAAGAATATTTAAGGTGCATGCGCCCTCCGTTGAAAGGTGGGGCACACACAGTTGGTGAGGTATTTACTTAACTGGAGTGTGCTTTAACAGATATTTCAGGTTTTCCAGTGGATGGCTTTTTCAGGATGGTGAGGTCTCTGGGGGCTTCAGTTTAAGGTTTGACTTGAGAATCCTTGGTTCCATCTGGTAGTTCCTGAAATTTGTGTAACACAAGAATAGGCTCCACACATGTTCCCAATGCTGTGACCCACATTATTTATCTCACTGGAGAGCTGGTCTTTCTGAACAGATCATACAACCACGAGAGCAAAACAAGCAGAGTGGTCATGCATTCTAACTTCCTTCTTACATTTTATCTCTCATGCATTTTCTTCGACGTAGCTTGAATTTTCTGTAACACTCATGTACCTTATTTTTGTCCTCATCTTTCTTTTTCCATTCAAGTAGGACAAAATCTTACCAACAAGAAAGCGTTCTGATCTAAAATATGCTCTTCCTTTCACCCTTCTTCCACCAAAAATACCCTCACACCCACATTTTTCTTTCCGGAGCTCCTTTTCTACTTACTGGTTACTTTCTGCTCTGCTTCCTTTTCAACTGTCCACATGAGCATCTGTTACTCTTCCTGAACTCTAGGCAAGCACTCTCTTGCTGCTGGACTGTACCTCCATGCCCCTTACTAAGCTCTGAGTCAAAACTTTCAATTCCATCTGTTGCGCCCATGTCCCTGCATGCAAAGGCTGAGTCTCAGTCTCTCTGGGGATAGCTGAGAAGGCCCAGGAATCCAAAATGATTAAGTCATACCTCCATCCTCTTCCATTTGGGCTCCCTGTTTGAGCCCAATTCATTTCTCATCCATTTGAGCTTCAGTCACCTGTGAATTCCTGGCTGCCAGTGACCACTGCCTGGGAAATATTAGGGAGTCACGTGAGAGCACCCGCTCTTACAACATGCCACCCATTTCCCTCTTCTAACTAGATATTTATCCTCTTTTGCCCATCTCCAGTAGAAATGACATTATATTAGGAACTGAAGTTCAGTTGCCAGCACAGCTACAAAGCTCTGGAGGAAAATCACCAAAAGGAAGCACAGTCCTCTGAGCTCCAGATAGCAATGGTAGTTAGGTGTTCCGGTCCCTATTACCATAGTACTGCTGGGTTGGCATCTCACCATGTGGAAGAGTGGAATTCTAGACAAAGGAGGCAAGCTGCAAAGTGAGTGAGCACTTTATGTGAGAAGATAAGGATAGAGGGATATAAGCTTTCACTAACCAAAGGAGGTCTTGAAAGAGGTTGCTGAAAAGATTCCTTGGCTAGGGGTTTTATAGGTCAGATGAATAAGTGAGTAACTTTACTAGACAGCCAATTGTTATGCCTTTTTACACTTAAGGCCCTCCCCCTTATTGCCCTGGTTGCTGTTTACTAAACAACACAGTTATTATTCATGAATAGTTCCAGGGAGTTGTCCCCTACAAGCATGAGTTACAGCCAGATGTTATGTTGCCTTCTCATAAAATTCTTCATTGAGTGGGGCCGTGTCTCTAACTACCAACATGCCCACTAACTCCTATCTCAAGTCTGTGCTGGATGCTGAGGACAGGGAAAATGTACAAACAACTACAAGTTGTATGCTGTTAGGAGGAAGTGAAGGGAATGGTGGCTATCAGCTGGTGTGTTGGGTTTGTGTCCTACAATGTTGAAGAATGAAATCATGGATAGAGGATACAAGGTGAAAAGAAGTCACTTTACTCAGGAAAAGTAACGGGCAAAAAGATAGAAGCTTCCACTACCCACAAGGGAATCCCAAATAAGGGAGCCATTGTGGTTCCACTGTCTAAAGGTTTTTACATATGAGCTGAATAGGGGATAATCCCACTTAGGAGTTTGGTTGCTAAAAATCTCTACCCTAAAGCAGCTACTGTGGTCCTCCACTTGCCAGATCTTTCTCCCTGTTGTCTTTGTAGCTACTTAACATTGAAACCATCAATAGCTCCAGAGAGCAATTAGCTATAGGCTCTCAGCTAGAGCCAAGTGCTCCTCCCATAAATTCATCATTAATCTTGCTTTCCAATAAATTCTCCGTTTCTAGGGTTTTGTTTGTTTTTGATTTGTTGGATTTGGGGGGCGGGGGTGTTTCTGCTGTGTTTTGGCTGATTCTTGCTCTGCAGTCCAGGCTGCTCCTGAATTCACTATGTAGCCAGGCTGGCCTCAAACTCACAGCAATCCTCCTGTCCCAGCCTCCTGAGTGCAGGGATTACAAGCATGTGCCACCACGCCTGTCTTACATGGTGCTGGAGAACTGAACCCAGGGCTTTGTGCTTGCTAGGCAAGCACTTTAACAGCTGAGCTATGCCCTCAACCCTAATTCTCCATTTCTGAGAGACCCCCTTTATCCTTAACCACCTCTGTGGCCACTGTCTTCTGTCTCATTAGCTGCTTGGGTTACTCAGAGGAAGGTCGCAGAGCAGACTGTGGAGAGGATGCAGAAAACGTGAAAGAAGGAACTCTGAGCTGAACACAGTCCTTGCTCTTGGCCCAGGCAGAAGGTGAGAGGAGGCAGGAAGCTGGGCGTGTTGGCACATGCATATAATCCTAGCACTAGGGATTCCGTAGTGATTTCAAGGCCAGCCTGGGCTACAGAGTGAGGCCCTGTCTCAGAGAGAGATGTGGGAGAGAACAGACTGAGGCCGAGAGTCAGGCAACATCTGTCTCAGCCCGCAAATGCTACTCGGCAGGGGCAGCTGGAACACCAGGGATGAGGGCTGGAGGACAGGAGGCTTGAGGGGTCTACAAGGCCCAGCTCCTCACTGAGGACCTTGTGAGGATTTGGTCTTGAAGGCAATGGGAGGCATTATTTATGTATGTACGTATTCATTTGTCTATGTATTTGTTTATTTTTGTGGTCCCTGAAGTTGGGTTCAAGGCCTTCACACTGGGCTTCTTCTCAGCCCAATTTTTTCTCTTTTTTGATTTTGAGACAGTGTCTCGCAGAGGTAGAATAGGTAAGAAAGAGGATAATGTTATGCCCAAACAAGATAATAATGCACAGGAGAAGCGCCACTCACTGAGGAGAGATTAGGAGTCCTTTATTAGCTGATGACTGAGAATGGGTTCGTGCCCCAAAATCTCTCAGTCCAGAAGAGGGGATTGGTAGGGTTTATAAAGGCGGAAGCCACAAGAGTGAGAAAGGTCACAAGAGTTCAATAGAGGAAGATAACGCCTGTGTGTAGAGGGGAAGGCATACTACTATAGTAAACTAACAGTTATTCAAGATTTTTGCCTTGTGCCTTATTTTGGGGAGATTTCTGGTGACAGCCTGGGGGCAGGAGGTCAGCAGAAGGTGAGTCACCAGGTCCTGAGGCAACTACACAGGAGAGAGGACTGGCAAAGAAGATGTCAGAGAGAATAAGAAATGGTGGAGGTCTTGCCACGTCAATAAGTGGAAGGGAGTTCAAGAAAATAAAAATGAAATTGTCCTTTTTATTTCATATTTCACACACAGACACACACACACACACACTTCAAATTCAGGACACGAAGTCACCCACGGTTGTCCCCCGTTTGGTTTGCTTGTGCTTTTTCTCCCTTTGCCCATCACACCCCAAATCCTTTAAAGATGCACAAAGTCCCTGAATTAACCTGACTGGTAAAGTGAAGGTCAAGAATTTGATCTTCAGCAGATTCAGAGAGCCCGAAGAACATTTTTTTCAGGCAAAACTTAGTTCATCCACCACAGTGGGTGAAACAATGGAAAATAAGCCATTATTTTTTTTCCCTCTGGGTGAGCCCAAACCCCAAACTTGCTATAGATTCCCAGATTCCAGATTTTCACACGTCTCTCAATACATAGATGTGTCTGACTGGGGCTACAGAGTGCACCTCCATTACTGTCTCTGGTGGGGGGGGGCCCACACTTCATCTGTGCGCTTTCGAATTTGTGTTGCAAGCCTCCACTCTCCTCTCGGGAGGGCCTGCGCACTGAGTGTGTGCTTTTAAATGTCTTGCATCTCATTCTCTGCATGTCCATGCCCCTGTCTTTGGGTGTGCTCTTTAAATTTCTGCCAATAAAGCCTTCCCGTGCCTCTTACTTAGTCCCCAAAATGCTCTTTCTGCGGTGAGCTGGCGAACTACGCCGTAGCCTGGGTGGGCCTCCGCTTCCATGTTGCTTTGGAGAACCACTTGCTTCCTGCCCCAGGACATCACTAAGTTGCTAAGTTGTCCAAGCTGAGCTCAAGCTTGCAGTTCTTGTGCCTCAGCCTCCCCAAGAGCCTGGGCCCCTGAGGCTACCAGCCTGGCAGTGTCTGCTTCAGCTGTTTCAGGCTTTCTCCTATGATGGGTGGGAGTCCTCGAACAGTGTGAGCCTACTTATCACCTTAGGGCCTCTATGGGAAACAGGTTTGGTGACTTCCTCATTGATCCCTGGAAAGGCAGAGTGGCTGGGCTCTGCTAGCCCATTGTGCCTCTGCAACTCCCTGTTCTAGTCTTACCTATCCATTCGAACCTATTAGCCTGTCTATCAGGGTGATCTGGTTTTCAAAAGAGCAAGGACTAGGGTCATGTGGGTTGGTGGAAATAGAAAAATCAAAATAGAAGAGAGTTGTGCTGACCAGGGCAGGAGACATGGTCTGGACAAAGGCAAGGGCCATAAGGATGATCAAAACCCAAAATGACCACAGATTTAAGGATCTTAATTGGCTTTATTTTTGATTCTAAAATTTGGCAGCATTTCATAGTGTTAAATAGAAGTTCGGATAGGCTAAGCAGGATAGGTTGGTTTTGTAGACAGGAAAGAGGTGAAAAAAAGCAGAAACAAAGAACAGAGAACAGAAAGACCATTTCAAAAACACTGTCCTAGTGGGGCATGGTGGCATACATCTGTAATTCCAGCAGTTGGGAAGCTGAGGTAAGAGGATTTCTGAGTGTTCAAGACCAGCCTAGGCGACACAGTGAGTTCAAGTCCAGTCTGGATTACAAAGTGTGAGACTCTGTCTCAAAAAAAAAAAAAAAATAAAAAAAAAATAAATGAATGAAATAAATCCTACGGTATGAACAGAGAGACATAGCTGATTGGTTAAGGCAGAGGGAACATCATTATCTCACCAATAGAAACTTGCTTGTTTAGGAAACTTGGCTTTTATCTTTCTTCTGATTCCCCAGGAAGCCAGAAAACCGCTTGGTTTGGGTGGAGTGACACGAGACCACACGCAAGCAAGAATGACTCCGGTTGGCTTTTGTGTGATCTCTTGGGACCTAATGTGGGGATCTAGTCCAAAGCAATGGACTCCTGTCATTCTCACGTGGCAGGACGAAGGCAGAAGGGGGATCAAACCTGAGACGGAGATAGAAGCTGTAGGTCTTGGTGACTGACTTAATTGGAGGAGACCCTGGGTTTGATCCCCAGTACCCACTGAATAAATAAATAAATATAGGAAGGGCTGCAGTGAAGGGGATGGGAGGGCCTGGGCAATTATTAATAGTTACGATGAGAACGCTAACGAAACACAAAAGAGCCTAGAGAGGTCTATACTTTATTACCTATATCTTTTGATAAGACTGAGGGCCCAGGTAGTACGATGGCTTACTCCGAACCTGACTGCAAGTAAGGGACAGGACAGCAAGTGTTTGCGTGGAGTCTGTCCTGTCTCACTCCAGAGCTGAGATGCCACTGGCTAGGTGGCAATCTGTACGAAATGGAGTAAGCTAGAGACAGCAAGCACCACCATTTGCCATGTCTTCAAATGAAAATAGACAACCCAAGAAACATTCAGTGCTGGAAAATTTCTGGATGAGTGGGTGTACAGGTGCATTTCTGGAGCAGGGAGACTGGAAGATCCCTTTGAGAAAGAAGCGAGGATCAGGCATTAGGTGCTGGAGGACATGATCTGGGGAACATTTCCTAAGGCAAACTTAGAAGTAGCAGAGCCGACAAAAGTAGGGTGGCCATGGCCTCATTTTGAGGGCAGAGGAAACCACATTCGCTCGGCCAGCCATAGGAGGACCAAGGAGTGAGGTGACCCATCTAACTTAAGGAAAATTTGCAGTTTTAAAAACAACGTATATAAAAGTCATAATAGCAACACGAAGAAATCACCAGGATACATTGTTCTGCACAGGAAGCAGAGTTGAAAGAGAACAAGGAGAGAATTGTGCTCAGTTTGCCAAACAGAGAATTGGGCTTCTCGGCAAATCATGTAATTCTTAGAGCAGGTCGTTCAAAATGGTATTTTCTTGTTCCCCCTTTTCTCCTGTCCCTCTCCCCCTTCCTCTTCGTATTTCTTATCTTCCTATGTTTTTTTTTTAATTCCTTAGTTTGAGAAAATGAAAGAAGACAGCTGGGAAGAGGGGAGGCAGGGAACAGCTGGGGGTGGGGACCGGAGGCTTTGGATGGCAGATCCTGTGCCCTCCTTGCTGGCCTGAGCCTAGAGAACTGTGCCAACCGGGGGCAAGGCACAGGGATCCTGGGGAAGTCCCTGCCAGAAGCCTTCTGAAGGTTTGGAGTCGGGGCCGGTGTGGCCTGCTGTGACCGCAGGGCTGTCTCTGCAGTTTGTCAGGTGTGCCTACGTCATCATCATCATGGCCGTTTACTGGTGCACAGATGTCATCCCTGTGGCTGTCACCTCCCTCATACCTGTCCTGCTCTTTCCGCTCTTGCGGATACTGGACTCCAAGCAGGTGAGCGGACCGGGGGCTTGGCAGCTTGCTGGTTCTCCCATAGACTCCTCCCTTCTCCACACTCCTTCCTGAGCTGCGTGGGCCGGGGGGTGACCCGACAAGCTCCACCGGCGTGGAGACATACCATTCCAAGCTGGTCCTGAAGTCAGCATCTGGCCTGGTGATCTGTTTTTGAGCACTTGGGTGGCTGGGGGCCCCAGAAGTGTGTGGCCAGGAGTCAAGCCTGACAGAGCCTCCCTGACAACCCTCCAGGTATGTATCCAGTACATGAAAGACACCAACATGCTATTCCTGGGCAGCCTCATCGTTGCTGTGGCTGTGGAGCGCTGGAACCTGCACAAGAGGATCGCCCTACGCTCGTTGCTCTGGGTGGGCACCAAGCCCGCACGGTAAGTACGCCTCTCTTTCTGGCTCTGTGATCTGCCTGGACCCCAATACTGAGAAGCAGAGAGAGGCACGGGCTGGTCATCCTCCAGAGGAGGGGTTGGGCTGTCCACTATTCACCTCGGTGTCACAGGCTGGTCCGTGAGTGGGACATGTTTCGGTCATCAGGTGATAGCCACAGGCGGTGGCTGCAGGTGGTGAGGAGGCTGGCCGTCATCAAGAGCCCTTGCAGGTTTGGGAGACGCCCTGAGGGAGGTGGCTGCAGGGTTCCATGGGGAGCAAGTTGGGTGGAGGCTGTGTCAAGTGCTCAGTTTATGAGGAGATCCAGCCAGGAGTGGCCCAGACATCCCGCACATGGGGAAGCAGAAAGGTCATTTCTCTCCAAGGTGGGAAAGCTGTTCCCTTTACGCAGTGGCTTCTGACCACCTCTCTCCCCTCCTTGGCCCACTGGAGACAAGCAGAGTAGATGTTCGTAACGTCTTTGAGACAGTGATAGGAGGAGGCAAGGAAGGAGGAAAGAAGGGAAAGAAAGAAGCGAAGCAAGGAGAAGGCTGGTGCTCAAGTCATCATTGCTTACCGGAGTACCCAGTCCTGACTAGCCAGCAGGAACGGACCTGCCCCTTTGCTCCCCGGAGATGGTGGTGGGGGCTGACGAGTGCAGGTTCTCTGGCCTTCTTCCCTGTCCCTGCAGGCTGATGCTGGGCTTCATGGTGGTCACAGCCTTCTTGTCCATGTGGATCAGTAACACGGCCACCACCGCCATGATGGTCCCGATTGTGGAGGCCGTGCTGCAGCAGATGGAGGCCACAAGTGACGTCCCTGAGGCCAGCCTGGGGGCACTGGAGCTGGTGGACAAGGGCAAGGCTGGACAACTGCCGAGTGAGTCCCTGCCTAGGGCACTTCAGATTACCACAGGGCAGTCTTTTCCACTGTTTCTAAATGTTTAACCACCGCTTCCCGTCCCTATTTATTGGAGCACCTCTCTAAACATGCAGAGAGAAAGCAATTTAGGCAATATTGTTTTCATTCATTTTAGGAATATGATTGTTATATAAAAGTTGGATGCTTTAGTGGAATTTAACATGGCTGTCAACCTTTTGGCTTGCTTGGGCCACAGTGAGTGAAGGGGAATTGTCTTGGATTGCATATAAGATCTATAGTATCCTTTCTATACCATAGCTGCTAAGAAACTATTTTAATCTATTAAATTATTTTGTGAAATAACACAAGCTAAAGTTTAATAATGAAATAAAAAGCTTACATATTTTCTTACTTTAAAAAATGTGTATCTTCACCAGCACACACATCTAGGTAGGTTGAAATGCTAGTCTTAGTACTGACTGCATCGCTTTCCAACTCACATGCACACCTGGAATGTCTGATACACACAGGATTCAGGTGGACTGACTGTGTATGGAGGGTACAGGAGGCAGACTTAGCACTGCCCTGCACCCTCCCCTACATAACACTCTGTTGTTGCCTGCATAGGCCCCTCTGGATCACCACACAATCAAGTCATTAAAAAAATCACAAAAAAATCACATAGTAGGGTTAAAATTTTATGATCTCATAGTCATAAAAAACTTAAGATGCTATGGTCTTGCATTACTAGCTGTCCAGGGGTATTGGTTCTATGGGCTTTTGTCCATGTCCAAGTCTCACGTTGGACATGCCTGGACTACAAAGTTTGTGTTTGTGCACTGTGCTATTGAATTTAATAAAAGCAAAATATTTTTGAAAGTTTATTAATTTGTATTAGGCTGCATTCACAGCCATTTTGGGTTATAGGTTGGACAAACTTGACTCAGAACTTGACATTTTCATTAGAAAGAGCTTGTAACAGTCTGGCCCTGGGGTCTTCTCAGGCATAATAGAGTCCCACTTTTCTCTGATGGGAGACTAAGGAATGAAGATCACAAGTTTAGGTCTAGTAACTTAGTCATTTGACTAGACCCACATTAAAAAAAAAAAAAAGGCTGGGAGGGTAGCTCAGTATGAAGGCCCTGGGCTCAATCCCTAGCATCATAGAAAGCAAACAAACAAAACAACAACAGCAAGACAGAAACCAGTAAGTATTCACTTGATCACTCACCAGGGCATCTTTTGAACACAGCCTGGGTGCCCATCCCTCACCTTGCTCCCGGAGTCCTCAGAAAGGCCTTTGATGACTCTGAGCAGAGAAAATCCCTCTGCTCTGGTCTTGCAGGTCTTGGAGGTTGGTGTGGTGTTTTCATACTGGTAGGCACAGAGCCCAGGGCATGCAGGATACACCCCCCTATTTTGCCTTCCACCTGTTTTCCACCCATCCCCAGATCCTGTGCAGGGTTGCGCAGGATCCATGGCCTACTACCTGTTTGTGAGATCCTGGGTGAGGTCCCAGAGCTACAGAAGTGACCAGGCAGGCAAATCTTACACCTAGTTCTTTGGTTCCCTGAGGGATGGCATTAATTGATCCCTCACAGAAGCCACCTGCCTCAGGAAGAGCCACAGACATGCCATCTGCTGGCACCTAGAAGCTCAGACACAGGAAAGGCCTTGCTTGGAAGAGAGGTATTGGAGATAAATTTAGACACCCCTAGATGCAAGGCACGGCCTCAGCAACAGCAAGGAGTCGGGACAGAGGGAACATATGTCTTAAGTTGCTGAGTTTGTCCAGAACGTGGAGGAGCCACAGGGAAGCCGTGGAAAGTGACTGTGGGGAGGCAGACGGGCCCTGACTACAACTTTGGGCTGGAGGTGGGGGGGTGCATATGCCCATCCTCAGGTTAGAGGCAGAGTCAGTAGCCCCAATGACTTGTTTAGCTAGTGGTGCTGTGCACAGCCCAGGGTGACAAGTGCTTTTTGAAAACCCTACCATAGAGAAGCAGGAGGACCGAGACAGAAAGGACATGTGTAAGGCCATGAACCTGTGTGTGTGCTATGCGGCCAGCATCGGAGGCACCGCCACCTTGACTGGGACAGGACCCAACGTGGTGCTCTTGGGCCAGATGCATGAGTAAGTCACTGCTCACCTTTTCAGGGGACATGAGAATGGGCCCCAGGGCTAGAGGCACCTGTTCACCTCTACTTCCTCCTCAGCTGGGCTTTGGAGCTGGGAGCCTGGCAGGGTGGAATGTGCCCCACCCAGCTCCTGTGTACTGGCACCCCCTACCTGCCAGAAACACTTAGAGTTGGGGACATGATGTCGAGGGAGCTCATTGTCAAGGTTGCTGTCTGTTTTGGGGGAAATCCTACTTTCTCTTGGACTCAGGAATTGTAGCTCAGACGGGGAATGGAGATTCAGCTCTGAGTTAGTCATGGGAGATGGCAATCTAGTTACAGATGCCTGGTTAGAATTTGT
This sequence comes from Ctenodactylus gundi, assembly GCA_004027205.1. Taxonomy (NCBI): domain Eukaryota; kingdom Metazoa; phylum Chordata; class Mammalia; order Rodentia; family Ctenodactylidae; genus Ctenodactylus; species Ctenodactylus gundi. The sequence continues at coordinate 52,932 of PVKB01002694.1, read as the reverse complement.
AGAAAATCTCTATTAGCATTTCCCCAGCCTCCTGGCTCATTAACATTGGTTGTTCATGGTGATGGTCCTTTGGTACGGGATTCTATGGATACATTAAGGGTGGGGATTGAGATACCCATGGCCTTATTGTCTCAATTACTACAGTCCCACTAGCTGGCCTTGAGGTGCTGTATTCCCCTTTGATGCCCCAGGTAGACCACAGGGGTGATTTAAAACTCTCCAACCTTAAATACAAAGGTACCCAGGCCATGAGGTCTGGCTCTGTGCTGGGTGGGGCCAGTGTCATGAAAGTGGGAGAAACCTGGGTCCTGGCATGACATTCTCATGGTCTGTGGAGGGAGTCATATGCAGGGGAGTACCAGCTGAGTCTGATAAGTAAGTATGTCGAGGTATGTACAAATTGTAGTGGTTGGGCAAAAATAAGGTGGAGCCCATTTGGTGCATACAAGAGCCCTGAAAAGGGGAGGACAGGGTAGCTGGCCCAGGAGCAGGGAAGGAGAAAGGACAGGCCTACAGCTCGGCAGGGCAGAAACCTGAGGTTCAGTAGTTAGGCTGTTTTGATCCTGAGACTGTTTTCTATAACGATACCCTTAGCATTCTCTCTTAAACTTCTCTGGGAAAAGGAGCCTGACTGGGCTTAGAAGGGAAAGCAACTGCATTGTGTGTTCTGACACACTTGGGCCAAAGGGAGCAGTCATTGGCTAAAAACAAAACAAAACAAAACAAAACAAACAACAAAAAAAGAAACTGGGCTGGAAGCTATGCCTGGGAACCATCTTCCAGTCCCACCCTGGGTTTTTCTTATGGTTTGCTTTTGTGAAGGGGTCCTTCCTTTTCAGAAACCCATAGCGTAAGGTTTCTGAGGCACCCACAGGCCCCCCTGAAGCTGTTGGCCAAATTATGTGTGCACATGTGGAAAGGTGCGCTTTTCTAGGACCCAACTTCCAGGCAATTCTCTGTGGAGTCTAGATCCATAGAAGGGTCTTTTGGCCATCCTTATGCTCATCTTATGCTACAGGCGTGTTCTGGGGTTTGTGCTTAGTTAGAGGCTCATGCGTTCAGATGGCTGGGGCTCCGGGACACATGGCTCTCAGCTGCACCCTCCTCTCAGGGTCAAGGTGCCGCTAACCACGGTGCTCAGGCTGCTCCCCAAGGTTCAGTATCTGAGTTGAGGTGTAGATCAGTGTCACTTCTTTCAGGCTGTTTCCTGACAGTAAGAACATCTTGAATTTCGCCTCCTGGTTTGGATTTGCCTTCCCTAACATGCTGCTGCTGCTGGTGCTGTCTTGGCTGTGGCTCCGGTCCATGTATATGAGATGCAAGTAAGTCTGAGAGGTTCCCAGAATGGCCTTTAGTCATGCCATGCCTTCAGAAAATCCTCAAAGGTTTCAGTTCAGATCCTATTTCTCTAGCCTCGTCTCCCGCTAGCCTATCAAACTGCTCCCCCGGCACCTCTGGCTGCTCACCACACCTTTGTGTATGTCATTCTCTCTGCCTGGAAAGCCGTTTCCCGCCTTCCGATCCACTTGCTTCCCTAGCAGTCCTTCCCTGACTTTCCTACACCTCCAACGGATCTCAGAAAAGCCCCACTTCCTTCTCTCTGCTGTCCTTGAGCATATCACAGCCCTGCCTTTGATACCTGCCATCAGGGTCCAATGCTGCCCCTTCTCCTTGACCACGAGCTCTTCTGGGGCCTCTCTGACTCCTGTCCCTGGCATGGCTCCAGGCCCAGGGAAAAAGAACAAGTGTGTCATTAGCACGACCTAAAGCAATTACAAAGAAGCTTGTCCCTGTGTGCCACGTCAGCACCGCTGGACAAACTTCCGCTTGGTCACCTGGGCCCACTAGGCCAGGTCACAGCCATCCTTTGATGTTGTCTAAATCACTTTGAACACAGAACTTCCCTGAGCCTGTAGCATTCCCAGCAGTGTACTGGCCTAGTTTGCCCTTCTGTTCCCAGCACTGTCATGTTCACCCAGAGTCACCCTTGACAGTGGCCAGACTTTGGACAGAAACCATGAGGTATGGCTGACCAATGTAAGAAAAAAAAAAAAAGATTGTTGTTTTCTAAAAAAAAAAAAAAAATACAAAGGTGACTGGGCCACACAGGGTGGAAAGGATTCAGCTAGGAGTTAAGCGTGTCTGTGTTGTGCCTTGTTTCACACGGAGTTAGTGCCGAGTTGGATACAGGGAAGAATGGAATGCCCTCTGATTTAAAGGGGGAACTGGGGCATTTTTCTATTTCTCATGAAGAAGGAGGATCAGTTCTTGAAAAATGCCATTGAGAAATTGCTGGGCACGTTCAGGTGGTAATAGTATTGGTAGTAATAGTAGCAGACAGCACTCCCATACCACCCACGCCCCCAGGACCTTCCCTCTCCTGCCCTGCCCCCGTGGGAGGGAAGCTGGCCTGCAAAGCTTGGCTCAGGCAGCAGCCCCCTTCGTCCCGCTTCTCCACTCTGCACCAGGACCAAAGTCCTGCTTGTTAGCTCCCATCTCTCTAGCCGAGCTGCCACCAGACAGGTCCTGAGCTTGCTGCGGGCGGGGGTATGCGTATCTTTTCAGAGGGCAACAAAAATCACAGTCACCGACATTTGATGCTTGTAATGTTCCAAGCACCATTTTTAAGTACTGTGCATTTACAAATTGTGTTCATCTTTACAACAACCTGGGGTGTAGGTGGTATTATTATTATTTACTTACGGACGAGGCACTGAGGCCTGAGAGGTCAGATGCCCTATGGAGGGTTGTGTGGCAGGGAGGTTGGGCCTGCGACTGGCGCCCATGCTGCTCTGCTCCAGAGCCTGTGCTCTCCCCCACAACCCTGTATCCTCTCCTGAGGTGGCCAAGGGTTGCTGCCCCGGATTTACCTCAGGACCCAGTCATACTGGATGCCAGGAGCACAAGCTGTGCTCCGGGAGCTTCCCCAAAGCTTTCAGGCCAATTCAGAAGAGGGAGCTTGCCTGGCACCATGAGCATAGAGCACCGTCAACTCGCCATCTAGCGGAGGAGGTGGACACCCTGCTTCTGAAATCTCAGCTAAGAACCTAAAGCTGCGGCTGCTCAGCCTGGCTCAACCTCTGTCAGCGATTCTGGACTGACAGGGAACCCGGCTGGGTCATACTGGGACTTGCAGAGCCTTCTGGTAGTGTAGGAGCAGGGCTGCCCTCCAGCCCACCCCTTGCCAACACGGTACTCTGCTTGCACACGGAACACGGCTCACGGGTAGTCCCGTCTCAGTTCTGGATCTAGAAGGCACGGCAAAGGAAGCTGGAAATATTTTTCACTGAGCTAGAACAACGGGGACTGTGCTGAAGGCCAGGCTGTGCACCGCTACATCCTAGGATCTGAGAACCCCGTCTGCTTCCTTGGCCGCCTGGATCACACATCTCAGCTGCAGGAAGCACCTGCAGGTTTGTCTTGCTCTCCCTTGAGTTTCTCATCTGGACATTGTGGAGAACCACTTCAAGATCTTGGCCTCCAGCCTATCTCAGAAAAGCTGTCTCGTTGGTTTTATGAGCAGCTTGCTAGGCCGCATTCAGCCAAGATGGCCGTAGACTGTTGCCCAGACCACCAAGAACGATATGGGCTGTTACTGCCAGCTTGGTAGCTAGCAGGCTGCAGTGGGAGGAAGAAGGCTTAGGGACACATCAGAGAGCCAGCCCTGGCTCTAGAAGTTCTCATCATCTTCCTCCTGATGGACTTAACTTTTCCATACATATTTATCCCCCTGAAAGAGGGGTGGATGCTTTTCTTGAGGGTTCTTTCTGACCTACACCATGGCAGAGGCATACGGGGGTTCAAGGTCCCACCCCGCACCCCTTTGGCTTTACAGTGTGTTCAGTCCAAGTTCACTATGATGTATCAGGTGAAGGCCATTCACGCTTCTGGGACACTTTGGTCCCGTTTCAATTCCAGGGCTCCCACAGACCAATTAGATCTTTTTGTTTGCCTCTCACACCAGCCCAGCAGTCACCAGATGAAATGAACCCAGACAGAGTGAAACTAATTAGTTTAAGAGGGTTGGAAGGTGTGTTGGCCCCAGAGTGGGCGACCGGCATTGGAGGACTGCGTGTACAACGCTGCCTCAGAGCCTGCAGCCACCATGGTGCCAGGTAAGTCTTGCCAGCACCATTCAGGCTCTGACTCATTGCCTGTCCCATGTCATATAGCGAGGAGTACCAATGTAACCCCTTATCTGGGAAGCCTGAGGCCGCTGGCACAGCCCCAAAGTATCTAAAATGACCGGTGATGGTGGGGGCCAGTGGGAGAGCACAGGCTATGGAGTCAATAAAGGCAAAGCAGTCTTCTTCATCCTCATGATTTCATGACACCTGCCAGCTATGCAGACCTGCGATCCTGTTACTGCTGCTTCCTTTCCTGGCATCTGAGCTCCCAGCAACTCATGTCCTAGTGTCCCTGTGCTGTGGACTAGGTTATCATCCCTGTCAAGGCTCTCATCCCTTCAAAGGTGGTTCACAGACAGACTTGGTTTTGGGAACTAGCACCTGTTCCATCAAACCCAGATGGCCTGTGAATTTTATCTTAGGCCCCAGAAGGACTCTCACAGGGGGGTGCTCCATGAACGAATAATGCTCTTGGCCTTGCTGATGCTCTCAGACCAATAGTGGCCAGGATGCGTGGAGGAAGCACTATCACAAGGCGAGGTCCTTCAAGGGGCCGCAGCAGGAGTCGTCTACCGATGGGCCACCCTAAGGGACTCATCTGGGAGCAGAGCTGGTGCTACTTCTTTTCTACCCCTACTTATACTTGCTACTAACTTCAGGGTCTCTTGCATCCGTGGGAGGAAGAAGTCTTGGCGAGCATATCAGAAAGCCAATGCTGGCTCCAAAATTTCTGCTGGTCTTCTCTCTAGATACAGGGAACAGGCATTATCAGGCCACCAGCCACTGCCTGGTCTCCCTTGCTAGGGACGGTCATATTTTTCTGTGTTCCAGCCTCCTTCTCACTCCTGTTTTTCTCAGCCACTCATCCCACTGGCCACTGTCTCCTTTCCTGCCTCAAATTCCCCTAAGAACTGGCCAAGACCAGCCACCTACCTTGTACCATCTCAAATCTACCTGGTGGACTCTTTGGCTCTGACAGCCCTCCTGGGTCATGCTCTGGGCACTCAGAGCTCCACCTCATGACAGACTCTTCCCACGACAGCCTGGGAGGCAGAAGAAGGGACTTGCTTTAGAACCCACAGCAGCGTGTGTCTTCCTGCCACATTCTTCTGTGCAGCATGTGGGCTCCAGCCCACTGGTGCCTGAGCCAACCTATCTGCCCTATTATTCTCTCCTCTTCACATTCTGCAGTTTAAAAAAATCCTTCAGTTGTGGGCTAAGTAATGAGGAGAAGGCTGCTTATGGTGTGCTCCGAGAGGAATATAGGAAGCTGGGACCTTTGTCCTTCGCCGAAGTCAACGTCCTGATCTGCTTTCTCCTGCTGATCGGCCTGTGGTTCTCCCGCGATCCTGGATTCATGCCTGGCTGGATGTCCATTGCCTGGGTAGATGGTGAGACAATGTAAGTCATTTATCTGGCAGAGGCCCCTGCCTTAGTACATTGGTGCCTAATGTTCCTGTTCTCAGCGACAGCTGGTAAAAAGAAGGTCTAGGGTTGGGCCTTTGCTTTGAAGCTGGATTTTAGAGATCCCTTTGTTGGTTTCATAACAAATGTTTTTCTGGCCAATCTTCATGGTGAAATCACACATGCATTTGTTTCTGTATCACCTTCTGTGTGTCCAGTAGGTTGAGCAGAAAATGTGTGGTCAGGTAGGGTGGCCAAAGTCCTGGTTCAGAGAACTTACAAAGCTAGTTAGCAGTAGGTCTTCTAAAATTCTAGTTTACTAATCTTTGCTTTGCCGTTTCTTTTCTGATTTCTCTTCGGGTCCTTTCCAAGACACACACATCCCAAGGTCCAGAAGCTTCTTAAATAGAAATTCGGCAAAATGGGCCATATTTAGTTTTTCTCCTGGCCTTGATGTTTTCTCAAAGTCTTAGAAACTTGTATATCCTAGAAAAGTCTTGATATGTGGATAGGGAGATGGTTGCTAAAGTTAATCTGCTGGGGTGAACACCAAAATCCTTGAGATCACCTTGGCAAGAATTCTAAAGAACCTGGTAGAAAAGAAATCACAAACTTCATCTATGGAGAAATGCAGGCTGAGGGAGGCAAGTGGATTGCTGAGGGTCACCTCAGGTTGATGGCCTAGAATGTGGGCATGTTGGTTTCCAGCCCAGACTCATCCCACAGTTTCTGGATCCCATCTTTGGAGGCTCCCGTTTTTGTACCCAGTGACCCTCTTTCTCCACGTGGGAGTGTGAAGACACAGAACTGCCTGAGTTAGGGTGGGTTTTGTGTGTGACAGTCATTGCAGCCCAAGCTGGGCTAAGGTCTTGTGTGTCCTTCCCACTTAGATATACCACGGATGCCACGGTGGCCATCTTTGTGGCCATCTTGCTATTCATTGTACCTTCACAGAAGCCCAAGTTCAACTTCTGCAACCAGAGTGAAGAAGGTAAGGCTCTTGCCCCAACCTAGCGCCCATCATGATTAGGGCCCTGGCAATTGAGGACCTCCACGGCACAGGCCTGGGCTCCCCTTCTCTTCCAAGAAGATTGGCTGTATTACAAAGCCTGGGAAGATGGAAATTTTCAAGCCAACAATGACATTATTTAGAGCAAAAGCTCCTCTTTTACTTTTTAATTATTCGAAATCTTATTTATACCATAACAGGAACAGAGAGTATGATTCAAGTTTCCCATAATGGCACCTGTACTGTTTTTTTCTCTCTTCTTTCCTACCTTATTGATATGCACATATAGTATGGAGTTATAATCAAAATACAGATAGTTTGAACCCTACCTATTTGTTTTTTGAGTGTACTGGTTTTGTTTGGGCTAACACAATAAACATTTTCCAGTATTCAAATTTACGTTCTCTAATAAAGCATTATGTCACATGGAGGCACTCTAACCATTCTAGGATATTTGGCCTCATTGTTTGGTTTTTCCGTTTTTAAAGACAGGGTCTTGCTCTGCAGTCCATGCTTGTCCTGAACTCAGTGTGTAGCCTTGGCTGGCTTTGAACATATGATAATCTTCCTGCCTCAGCCTCCTCAGTGCTGGGATTACAGATGTGCACCACCGTGTTCTGCTTATGTGGTGACAGGGAACTGAACCCAGGGCCTTGTGTTTGCTAGGGAAGTGTTCTAACTGCTGAGCTACAACCTCAACCTCTGAATTTTTCATTATTAAAATTAGTGTCTGCTTGTACATAGCTCTTCCTTTGAAAAGGTGACTGCTGGTGACCGCTGGCCTGTTTCCTCTTTAGGATAAATTTCTAGCAGTGATGTTGCTGGGGTAAAAAAAAATATAAATGTCTTAACAGCTTCAAAACTATATGGCCAAACTGCTTTTCACCAAGATAGTTCTAATTTATAATGCCACTAGCTCAGCATATAGCCGTTACACAAATTCTCGCCAGCAATGGACGCAATAAGTATCATAAGTTTTAGCTGATTTACAAGTTTGAGCTGGCACCCCTTTATCCTTATTGGCTTTGTTCTCCTTGATTTTGTCTCCCTTGTTGACTGATGCTACTCTGAGTTGTATGTCTGTGTTTCCATCTTTTTTCTTGCAGAAACGAAAACTCCGTTTTATCCCCCAGCACTGCTGGATTGGAAGGTGACCCAGGAGAGAGTGCCCTGGGGTGTTGTGCTGCTCCTCGGGGGTGGATTTGCTCTGGCTAAAGGATGCGAGGTAACTGCTTCAGCCCTAGGCTGCCCTCGGCCGTCAGATTCACTGACAAAATGGCCTCCGTCGCCATGCCCCTCCTGTCCTTTGCCTCTGGGCTCATCTGTTTTCTGTGCCTGTCTGTTCCCAGAACTGCTGTTTTTTGAGGACAGGACCCTGTCTCTCACCTGCACTATGAACAATGCCTGGAAAGGAGAAAACATTCTCGAGTGATACAGAAATGAGTGGCTATGTGACTGGTTAGGCAAGAGGGAGGCAGAAGACACTGCCAGGCCCCCTTTAGGGCCCAGAAATAACGCTCTCCCATTCGTTCTTGGGTAATCCCTTCTCTCAAGTCCTTATGAATATTTTCTGCATTTCCTTTGGTCCTTCTAGTTGCCGAACTCATTAATATGATTTCAAAAGTTTGAAAAGTTTCTCTACCTAAGTATATAGCAATGCAGGAAGGAAGTCTAGCTTAGAAGTGAAAATATCCCAAAATGTTCCTTTATCTCCTTTCTTCCCTTCTGAGGAAGAAACGAGCTGGAGAGAGGGATGAACGAGCCTGATCCTACTGTCCTTGTGCTTCTGCCCTTCCATCCGTCCTTCTTCCAGGAATGAAACATCATGGCTAGATTTGACCTGTCTTGTGTTGGCTGTTTTTTTCAGCATCTAGGACAGAACCTAAATGCATAGTGGATGCACACATACATATGCAATATACGTCTGTAATATAGATTATATATAAGGGATGATCAAAAATATGGTTCACACTTAACTCTTAAGAACTGTATTACAGTAAAAAAAAGCATATTGTCACTAATCATCCCTGAAGATACCCCCACCCCCCACTTTAACAACACTTGTACCATTGTTCTTGCCCCTTTCAGAAGCAAGTCTGAAAGTCCTCTTCCTCAGGTGTCTTTAGGAGGGATAGTAAGTTCGGTGAATGCCCCTGCCAAGTGCCATCCAGCAGAGAGGCTGGCTTGCGAAAACGTTACAATGTAATTCCACCCACCTTATTCACAAGATCTGCCCCTACGTAACTTATATCTCTTCCTCCGAGGCAAAATGACCATGAGAGGTTAACACTTTGCATTAATTTATGACTCAGAGGCAGCCAGGACAGCATAAATACTCATGTCCTGCTTAAGAAAGTGGCAAAAATGACAAGTATGTTAGAAGTGAAGGGAAGTATTATGAGAGGGATTAATGACAATATGTCTTTTACTGTAATAAATTTAAAACATCTTTAAGCAGTCACTGTGTTGGTTGATCACACCTTATATACATACACAGGCACACGTAAGTAAAGGACTGGTGTATGCTAGGCAAGCACTCTACTGCTGAGCCGCATGCTACGTCCCTGGCCCAACATGCATTTTTCGGATGAACAAATCCCCCCGTCTAGTCGCCTGCCCATCATTCCTCATCTGGCTGTGCTTTTCTCCATGTGTCGCCTTCTCATTCATCAAACATCCCCAGTATGCCGCTAGTGTTGGGCCAGGCACAGAGGTGAGAGAGGTGACTGAGACTGTCTCTGTTTTGGAGGACTTCGTAGCCAAGGGGGAGGGATATGCATGGAAGGATGGAAGGGCATTTGAGGAAGATGGAATATGAAAGCCAAAAAAGAAAAAGAAAAAGAAAAAGAAAAAGCATAAGGTGTCTAGTTGAAGAGAGGATGAATTCAGTGAGCTTAGTGGAAGCCATTTCTCTCGGGGCCTCAGATTCAGGATGGAGGATGTGGATTTGGTCCTGAAGTCAGTGCAGGGACATCAAGGCTGAGACCAAGGGATGACTTGGTCAGACCTTCACTTAGAAAACTCCCTTTCCTATCAGAAGAGGTGGCCCGGGGCGCAGGTTTGGGGCATGTTGAACCTGATATGCTCACAGGCATCTGGGTGGAAATTTCTAGAAAGCATATGGATGTTTAAGAGTGGTAAATTAAAACTATGGGGGTAATTGGGATCACCAGAGGAATGAATCCAAGCAAGAGAATCAATTAGAAGGGGAAGATTGGCTGGGCTTTCCATACCGGCCCCTTCCTCCCTTCCTCCAGAAGGACTATAGGCCAGGAGCCCTGAATTGACCATGCCCTCTGCACTTGCCAGGTCTCGGGGCTCTCAGAGTGGATGGGGAAGCAGATGGAGCCCTTGAGCTACGTGTCTCCAGCTGCCATCTCCCTGATCTTGTCCTTGCTTATTGCCGTGACCACTGAGTGCACAAGCAACGTAGCCACCACTACTCTATTTCTGCCCATCTTTGCCTCTATGGTAAGTAAACTTCCTGAGGGCTGGGGGGGGGGGGGGGGGGGGGGGGTGCGGGGACGACACCATTTCACGGAAAGCTATTAACCTCTGACTAATGTCCTAGTTCCACAGATAGGCAGTGAAATCAGGGTCTCAGGCTGGAGACTAGGGTTTGGCCCTGGCTCTGACTTGAACTTTCATACCCTTGACCGTCCTGGTCCTGAGGTCCTCACCGCTTTGCTGGTTTCTCTTTGTATCTTCCCTGCCGACCAAAGCACCAAACATGGACAGGTGCTCAAACTTCATTGTATAAATCTAACCAGATGGTTTTGCAAGCTGAAGAAACAGGACTTGTGGCAGAAAGGATGGAACAGTGCCCTGAGTGAGCCACACAGAACTTCAGAGCCCTTGGGAGCACCACTGCCCAGGAGACCCAGAAAAAAGCCTGAGGGAAGCTGGAGGCTGGGGATGTGGAGGAGGGAGAGGGACTCTAAGAAGGTGAGCAGTCCCAGTGAAGGAGATGGGGACACGAGGAGGCCTCCAGAGTCCGGCCCAGGGATGAGGGGCCACGTGAGATGGCCAGAGAAGGTGGTGGAGCTTGAGGAGGGGGCTGCAAGTGCGGTTTTGAGTTGGGAATGAGAAGGAAGCAGAGCAGATAGGAAAATTAGCTGCTATTTTCTCCCCATCCTTCTCTGTCATTCATTACAAAGCACCACTGACTTGAGGGTGGGATGGGAAGAGCCCTGGCCTCACAGTCAGAAGACTCAAATTCCCTAAGCATGTCATTGAAGTCCTTTCCTCCTAGAGGTGTGCTGAGGGATCACGCGAGAAGCCTCTGCAGGCTGCAGCAAGAGTGTGGGAGAGCTTGTAGTTATTTTGGAGCTGGGAGGCAGACTCACAAAGGGCCCGAACAGAGCACTGGAGGTGGTAAATTTCCATCTGGTTGCCTGAGTGTCCATGTGCATAAAAAAGCAAAGTGGTTTTCCTTCCATTCCAAGCAAAGATGAAAGTATTAAAAATAGCTAGGTGGCCTCTCCTCCTCCCCTATGCAGGCTGTCCAGACAGAGGCCTTGGAGGAGGGGGAGGGTGGGAAGGAGAGGAGAGGAGGAATTGACAGGAGAAAGGGGAAGAGTATGAGTAGAGAAGGAGAAAGATGTGCAGGAAGAGGAGGAGGAGGAAGGTTCTTTTGATGCTGAGCATTTGTGGTGAGAATGACTCTTCTCTTTGAGCAAAGCACCAATGGTCCCAGCCAGACAAATGCAGACCTAACTCAAAGGGATTGGAAATACACTTTTCTAGGACCTAAGTAAGATTTCCCAGACTTACCTCCCTTGCCTCTCTGTTCGTGTCTAGGCATCCACTCCTGGGATAGGTGGTGCTCATCTAGCAGGGTCGTAGAAAGTGAGGGGCACACACATCATGTGGTATCCAACACCAGGGACAAGGAGAGTGGCAGAGGCACCAGGAAACCGCCTGGCCCTGCCTAGGACCGCTCAGCTACTCCCACTGTTACTGCCCTTTGCAGGGGACAGAACCCTAAATGTGATCATACCCTTAACTGAGAGTTTCACGTCTGGGACTATGTCTTAGGAAAATAATGCCTACAAGTATATATTGTGATGATACAGGACACAGAATTATTTATCTTGAATATATGTCAGTAATAATCAGGGGTTGGTAAAATAAATGGTCACGTGCTTATATAATGTAATGCGATCAAGTCACCAGAAATCAAGTGCTGAAGAGTATTTAATAAAAAAAAACATGCTCATCCTATGATTGTTTCAAATTGAAATGTAATACGTAAGTACATGGGTAAAAATGTCTAACGATGTACAGTACACAGATCTGCTAGCTTTTTCTCTAGAGACAACTTCAGTCATTAATTTCTTAGACATCTTTCTGAATATAACACACATATACACATATGTAACTTTCTTTTCACAAAAAATGAGATCATTCTATGGACGTGTTATATATACTAATTTTTTCTTTGGAATCTAACTGTAGGTCTTGAAGTTCTTTCTACCTCAACGTAGAATACCTACCAATTTCTTCTGCATACCATTACACTGTTTGTGCACACCATATTTTATTTGACCATCCCATTGCTGATGGCCTTTGAGTCTGTTCCCTGTGTTTTGCTGTTACATTGTGGCAGTGAACATTATTGCATCTATGTTGTTGTCTTCATGCACACGTATATCTGTGTGCTAAAGGCTCATTTTGATACATGAATTATATTATTCATCTATTTTGTAACAAATATCTAACGATAGACGACTCTGTGCTATTACATGTAGCGGAGTTTTAGAATGCAGAATGAAAAAAGTGGATGCCAAGTTTCAGATGAAAAATGATCCCCAGTGTGTAGAAAAATCACAGATAGGCACACGTGTAGGGTCTCTCTAGGGTCTTTCAGTCTGTGACATGTCACACACACCTAACATCACAAGATCCAGTGTAATCTGGGGGCCCAGCCTGCTCTCTGGCGCGTAGCAGGTACCCAAGAAATAAACATCAAATGAACTGAGAAGGCTCAGAACAACCTCCTAGGAGAGGTGGCCTCCTAGGAGAGCTCAGCCTTCACTGTTTGGTAGTTATCCGCTACAGAGACTTGGAGAAAGGCGGAGAAACCAGCAACAGAAAGGCCCAGAGATTAGAATTTACCCGGAGCTTTCAGGAATGCTTGCCCGGGTTACGGCTCTAGGAGCTTTTATGACCAGTGCTGTGAGCTGTGGTGCTGTGTTTCTTCCCAGTCTCGCTCCATCGGCCTCAACCCACTGTACGTCATGCTCCCCTGCACGCTGAGCGCATCATTTGCCTTCATGCTGCCTGTGGCCACCCCACCTAATGCCATCGTGTTTGCCTATGGACACCTCAAAGTTTCTGACATGGTAACACAGCTGCTTCTATTTACTCCTACCATACTCTCATGCTGTTGGCATGAGGGGAAACCCTGTTTATGAGTAGAGTGCGAGCTGCACAGGATGGCATGTGATTTGGGAATTCCACAGAACATCTGGTCCTGGGATCATTATTCTCATTTAGAAAGCAACTCCTCATCTTTTTTTTTTTTTTTTTTTTTAAATAACCTCAAACTTTATAGGCTGTTCTGTGTCCTTGGTGGGTTTTAGAATCTCTCACCTGGAACCTCTGCAGGCACCAGGGGAGCTCTGGCTGGCCACTTGGAAGGGCAGGAGTTGTCTCCGTGGCAGAGGGTAGACTTCACCAACTGGCAGCCCTGAGAATAGTCAAGAAGGACAAGGCCTAGATGGGGGAAGGGAAGCTAATGACCATCAAAGAGACTTGTAGAAGTGTCTGAAGAGACGGGAGAAGTGCCGGAGAGAGAGACCACTGTGGGGAGGAGATGAGGCCTTGGAGGCACACGCAGCCCGAGGAAGAGTTCTTGATGCCAGGTTTGGCTTTAATGCCCTGGTGAGAGAAGAAGGCTATTTTGCAGCTCTGGACCTTGGAGGAAGCAAATGTATAAGCCAGGGAAGATGGAAACAAAGGTTACTGCCTTGGACCAGTCAGGTTTTAATTATCTCAGAGCGTACACTGAATGTGCCTGGGACTCCACGGAGCATGTTCACAGAGGGTAGACTGATTCCAACCCCTGCAGGAGTATCCACAATGGGGTCTCTAAACAGTGCTTAGGAAGCATTAGGAAAGAGAGCAAAGGGGGCATCAGAAAGAGTTTGAAGAGGATTGCAAGGAGGCCACGCACCTCCGGGGAATGGTTAAGGCACTGGGGTGGGTGACCACTGGGCCAGAGTCATAACCTAAGTTCTGTCATGATTTCCTGGGGTCAACACCAGATCTAGAGTCTCACCCTACACTTCACTACGATTTCCCTTTGTTACGTTGCCTCACTTCACTTCCCTGAGGCCATTTTCCAATGCCCAAATGGGCGTAGAGAACCCAATCATTTGTCCAACCTTCCAAAGAGATGCTTTAAGCACTGATGGTGAAGTTGCTTTACCTGAACTTCACTCACACGGGGGTGAGGGGCAACCCCGGGGCATGGCATTGGGACATTAAGACTCAGCAAACTGGCCCTTCATCTACCTCTCCAAGGAGGCTGGTTCCCAGTGTCTCATATGCCCTTGCTCTGGCAGTGCAGCTGACCTGGGGGTACTAATTCTGATTTTGTTTTCATTTTTACCTTCCAGGTGAAATCAGGACTAATGATGAATGTAATTGGAGTCTTGTGTGTGTTTTTGTCTGTCAACACCTGGGGAAGGGTCATATTTGACTTGGATCACTTCCCTGACTGGGCTAATTCAACACATATGAAGACTTAGGAAGAGCCACAAGTTCACGCACACGGCCCCCACCCTCCTGAGGACTACAAACCTTCTGGCACACCTTGCACAGAGCTTGGGGGCTCACACCCCCGAGTGACTCACTGATGCCCACACCCTAGCAGGACCCTGCCAATGTGCCACCTTTTTCTCCAGGAATGGAGTCAGAGATGATGACGACTTAGAAGTGAAGGGACTCCTTTAGGAGACCATGGGACCCATCTTTCCTGGGACCAGCCGTCATCTCTGGAAGGGCAGGCAGAAGTGGAACCAGAACTTGTAGCCCTGCGTAGACACTATAGTGGCTGTGTAATGGACTCTGGTTCTCACCTGTTTAGTCCCAGGTAGTTGATGTGGGGATCAGGTCCCACGATTGGAGACGAGCAATAACCTGCCAGTGCCCATGTTGCTATTGGTTGCCTCAGATTGTCTCTGTCTTTACGAAGGGGATCGTCCAGCCAGGAGAGAATATTTGGTTTCAGGCAGCTTCCTACATTTGGAATGACCATGGAACTCAGCACCTTCTAGGGGACTCTGGTATGGCACCATCACCAAAGGATGAGAGATTTGAGGTGCTGACTTCAGGATGATGCCTGCTTCCCCACAGCTCAGTGCTGGCTGACCTGTTCCTCTCCTTACAACATCGCATTTTAAATAACAATTTGAACCTCTTTCCCAGCCCTCCTATGGGCCTTCTTCTACTCCTAGGTCCTTTTGTTGTCTACCCCAGAAGCTGCTGGAACCGCCTGGCCTAGGTCCTCAGGGCACTCCCATGGCTCCCTGGCAGGGCAGTTTGTCCCTTAGGAGACGTGCGTTTCCTCCCAGTCCCACACAGTCGGGATCACACTCCAAGTAGAAGTAGTGTGGCTCCTTGGGGCCACAGCGGAATTTCTAGGTCCTCCCTCACTTGCAAGCCCAGAGTTTGATACAGCTGTTAATTTCCAGTGGCTGGGATACCTCAGAGTTTGTCTGTCAAACTGGAGTTTGAGCTGTGCTGGGAATGCCCTCCCCTGGTTGACTGGCCATGACAGTCATGATTGGCAGCAACAGAGCATCATGCAGAGACTGAGCAGTGATTGGTGGTTCCTGAGCACACAGTCCCATCCCTGGGGCTGGTGAATCTACCCGAAGCTACACTCAGTGACTCAGAGTGGCCATGGAAACCTCAGAACCACCGCAAATGAGAGAAATGGGAGAGGCAACTACCTTCTTGTTCCCGAATTCCACTTTTCTTCTTGTATTGCTCTGGGACAATCAGTGCCAGAGAGATGAGGTCCATGGAAGGTATTTTTCAGGGCAGAAGAGAGTATGAGAATCTAAGGACAGTCCTTCAAAGACTACATTTGTATCCAGTTCCTTAGAAGGGGTGATTCCTGACCACACTGTTGAGGTCTTGCCCTACTTAAATGCTGTTTCCCATGGAAATTTCCACTGTGCTGACTTGTCTCTGGTTTTCTGTTGTGTTTTTTGGGGGGTATGGGGGCTAAGGAAGGGGAAGTAGGTGAATGAACAGCTACTTTCTGTCTCCCTTCTGGCTTCCGGACCTTCTCGTACCTTCCTGTACCTGGTGATTCTCCTAGTTACCTTACTGAATCTTTGTCGCAATCCTGTGAGACAGAAAGTTGTTCTCTTCATTTGTTGTTAAAGAAAGCCAAGGCTCAAAGTAGCCAAGTGATAGTCCTATGTCACACACCAAGTTTAGTGGAAGTTAGGGTTTCAACAGAGATCTTCAGGTCCATACCCATTGCTCATTCTTCTAATCATTAGGGCTTTGGCCTCCTGGGGCATGTGAGAAAAGGTGGGTAGACTAAGGCCCTACCTGGACAGTACTGAACAGGAGCTGTCGCCACTTCTAAGATGGGCTCAAGACAGTGCTGAATTAGGCAGAGATGCTCCTTACCTCAAGACACAAAGCATTTGATCATGGATAGCATTATGCAAGTGGCTATCTCCAACCCAAGTGGTGTCCCTCTTACCTAGCACCACAGCTGTACTCCCTCCAATACTGTTGACTGGCTTATCTCATGAGACTGAAGGCTTGGACTCCTGCTGGGTCTACAGCCCGCATTGTGGCTGGCCCTTAGCAGGCCACAATGAGTGTAAAATAAATGATGGATGAAGTGCAAACACACTTAATGGCAGTAGGCAAGGTCAGTGAAGATTACTGAAAGAGGGAAGATTGAAGGATGAGTAGAATGGCCAGGTGTGAAGGGGTTTTGGTGGAGTGGATGAAGGACCCTACCAGATGTCATCTGAGAGAGCCCTGATGAGGACACTGGACTAAGGACTTCAGGACAGCAGAGTCTACAGATGAAGAGGCTGAGCAAAGGCTATTTCTAAGCAACACCTCCTGCTGTGGGACCTCTTGAACTTGGAATTGTACTCCCATTTTGTGGCCTGTGGGAATGAAGAATGCGTTTCACTGCAAGTAAGCGAAAACCCAGCCCATAGTGGCTTAAACTTTTTTTTTTTTTTTTGAGAAACTGGTGTATTTACATATTGCATCGAGATCATTTTTATTTCCCTTCCCACTCTCTCACCTCATCACATCCTAAAATTTACTTAATAGAGGTTTGAAGATACATTGTCCAGAAGTTCATGGAGGCCACCAAGGACTTGGACTTCATAAATCTACTCTGTCATCTTTAGGGAATCACACTTTCACCCTCATGCTGGACCCTCAGCCTACACATGTCTGTCTGTGTTCCTTCAAAGCAGGAAGACAGGTATTCAAGATGGGGGCCTGACAGAGCCAAAGGGCATCCTTTCCTTTCATTAGGAAAATAAAATCTTCCTCAGAAGCCCCATGTGCACTCCCCTTTACTTCTTATTTGCCAGAGCTTGGTCACAAACCCACCTGCTGACCAATCATTGACAAAATAAAGTTGGAATATAGTTGACATAAGAGAAGATCAGTTAAGACCCATCTCTTAGGATTAGGGAATTGACCTGTTTCCTGAATCAAGGGATTTTTCACCAAATTAAAAAAAAAAAAAAAACTACTTCTGTAGGATTATAGGCAGTATGGGTGGGAGTGGGGGGGAAAGAGCTGTTGTGTAGAGTGTGTGTTGTTACTGCTCCAGGACTCTTGAGTGGCTCTTTTTCCGTGGAATTTAGCAGGAGCCTGTTTCTAGGTGGCAAGAAAGCATGTGAATGCCCAGTCACGAGCATCTGCAATGGTTCTGCCTCCTAAAGACAGTGTTGATCAAGACAATCTACTCTTTGAGACTTGTTTTCCATCGAAGGCCAGACTAGGAGGTCTCTGAGGGCCTTTCCCCAGAGTCATGGAACCTCTCAACCCTAGCAGTCTTCTGCTGTGCCAGATGCCATCCCTGGTTTACCCTCATCCTATTCCCCATGTGGTCTCAGTTCAGAGCTTGCCCCAGGAGCCCCACTCCTGCTGGGCTTAGCCACTTGTAGGCCATCTCAGGCCTTCATCCTATCCATGTTTTGCCGCTAACGTTTTGTTGAGAGGTATTCCTTTGACCCCTGAATTCTCCCTTCTTAGTTTCTGATCAGCGTGAGACTTTTACCTGCTCCATTTCCGACCTGGGCTGGTTCACCCTCCTTAGGCAACCCGGTGGACCCCTGCTCCCGGAGGTCACCATATTGATGCCGAACTTAGTGCAGAAACCAATAGGCACAGCGCACTGCAGCCCAGCGCTCCTGGACTCAAATGATCCTCCCATCTCAACCTCCTGGGTAGTGGGGACTACAGGTGCACATCACCAGCCCGGCTCTTTTCTTAGTTTCTGAAGCAGACATCGGGGCCCAAGGACTGCTTGAAGCAGGCAAGAGTAGGACCAGCATTGCTCTCTTAACATTTTTGCCAGGGACTTAATGACTTCACATAAATTTGATATATTCCAAAGACTCTTTGCCCTCTGATCCTTGATTCAGGAGCTTTCCAGAGCAGACTGAAGGGCTTCTTTGGGAAAGAAAGGGTCAGCAAGTGGGGCATCTTCCTAGAGCAGGTGAAATCTCCTAACACCTCTTGTACAATGAAGAGAGGCTTTTGCTGTGAACATCTATCAGGACATCAACCCACCAGAACAAAGTACAGTCCTTAAAATGAGTAAGAATGTTCTTAGCAAGACCCGAGATGATATGTTCCTGTATGTGGTAATGAAGGCCAAGTACTGGATAATCCGGGAAAAAACTACACCAGGGTGTCCCATGCTTAGTGCAAAATCCCTCCTTCTGGGGAGTGTCTGCCTAGTCATACAGTCTCTCAGGAGCCTTGTATCCCGGCCTCCCACAGAAACTTTTAATGTCTTCACGTTAAAAAGTTTCACCCAGATGACATTTGCATATTGTGGGATGAGCTTTTGCATTATGCAACTAGAATCTTCTTGTTTCAGGCTGAAATCTTTGCAAACAAATATTCGGGTCATTTCACGGAGCCAGAATTCAAGTACTCACCTCTGTGTCCCCGGACCATCTTCTACCTGCCTTCCTGATCTGCTGTCCAAATACCCATTTCTACTTGCAAAGCAATAGACACCCGCTGCTGGCAGTATGTCGTTAATTCCAACTCCCAAGGCTAGAGAAATATTCCAAGTCTTCAATCAAGAATTTTAAACTAGATTTTACAGTAAAAATTTTAATAGGAACACAATCTCTGAAATTACAATAGTCCAAAAGGTATTGAGACATACCTCTCCCAACTTGGACCTCGAGATCCCCTCTGGACAGGTCACCATGGTCAATGGTTTCCTACATGTCCTCCTGGAAACATTACATATACACAAGATTGTATAATAAAAATATCTCCCCTTTATTACATATGGGAAAACACTTGTATGTTGTCTTTTTTTTTTTTTAACCTCTCAAATCTTCATTGTTTATCTGGAGATCATACTATTTCAAGACGTGTTAAGTTTAGTTAGCATTTTTTATTCAAGAGTTAGTTAAATTCAGTTAAAATTAAATTCCCTGAATTGCATAAACTTCAAGTATATAACTCAATAATTTTGGCAAATGCACACTGGATGTCAAAGCGAGAATCCAATTCTGTCACTTTTTCAGGGTTTTTCTGCCTTTTCTAGTAATCGGCTCCTCCAGTAGGCAAACAGATATTGATTACTGACAACTGACAGCATAGATTGGTTTTGTCTGTTCAACTTTATAGATGTGGACGCAAAAGAATCCAACATATTTTGCTTAACAAGATACTTTTAAAACTATTTTCTGCTGTTGCAAATATCTGATTATTCTTTGTATTACTTTTGTCACTAAATATGAATATACCAGAATTTGTCTATTCTCCTCTTGGTGGATATATGGGCCATAGCAATTTGGGGACATTATAAATAAAGCTCTTATAAGAATCTTTGTGCTAGTCCTTTTTGGTGGGCATATGCTTTTATTTCTCTTGGATATGTGCCTACGAGTGAATCTTAGCCTTTGCAAAGCTTCATTTCATTTAGGTACATACTGTAGAATAAATTAATCTCCCATTGATGGGCATGTAGGTTGCTTTAGGTGTAATACTGATGCTGTCATAAGCATTTCTTGTGTGTGCATTTTTATGAGATCGTGTGAGAGGAAATCTGTTCTAAGATGACTGGTTGAGTTAAGGAATGTATGTGTAACTCCAAGACAGATGTTGCCAAATCCCTTTCAAGAGGCCATGCCCTGCTCTCCCACAGCTTCACCACGGTTGGCTGAAACATAATCTTTGCTCATCTGATTGTTGAAAATAGTATCTTTTAGCTTTTGTTTGTAGTTATTTTTACTTCTTTGGTTCTTTGTGCGTGCGTGCGTGCGTGTGTGTGTGTGTGTGTGTGTGTGTGTGTGTGGTTCTGGGGATTGAGCCTAGGGGCTTCATACTGGGCTACATCCTCAGTCCAGTTTTTATTTTTGATTTTTTGATTAAAATCTTGCTAAGTTGCTAAATTGCTGAGGCTGGGGCTTGTAAACCTTCTGTAAGACAGAAAACAAACAAAACAAAAACAAAAAACCCTCCTCCAGGGCTGAGGGAATAGCTTAGAGGTTGAAGCACTTGCCTAAGGAAGGCCCTGGGTTTAATTCCCTAGCATCACATAAACAGGGGGTGGTGGCACATACCTGTAATCCCAGCACTGGGGAGACTGAGGCATGAGGGTTGCCATGAGTTCACGGTCAGCCTGGGCTCCATAGTGAGTTCAGGAACAGCCTGGGCTACATAGTGGGGTCCTTCCTGAAACAACAACAACAACAAAGAAACAAACAAACCAAAAACCCTCCTGCCTCAGCCCTCAGCCTCCCAGAGAACTGGGGTTACAGCCTCTGTTACTGGGAGCAGACAATTTTATTTTGATAGTACTGCAGCTGCATGCATACTAAGCACGTGCTCTGCTAATAAGCTACACCCCCAGATCTACATTTTAAAAGTCGTAATGAATTTTTAAAAATTGATACACAATCTGTTTATTTTTCCCTGTGATCTGCCTTTTCCTTATTTTTCTAAGAGCATTTTTAACAAAAGACCTGCTTGCGTTCATTTGAAGAACTCCTTATGTACTAAATTAGCCATATGATCTGTCATAGAACTTTTTCACACACTAAGATATTCTGAGGCCAGTCACTCTGTTTACTCCTCTGTTTATTTTTCCCGCTAGCTCGTTCCACATATTTTTCCATAAGAATTTCTGAATCAGCCTTTTCAGTTTCAGAACACTGTTGGCCCCAGGATTGGCCTTTAGCTACCCACCACCTCTCCTGATCCTCTTCCCCTCGTGCGCACCGGGGTTTCTTGACCCCAGCTCTACTGACACGTTGGATGGATACTTCTGTGTCCTAAGAGCCCGTTCTGTGCACGGCAGGACACTGAGCGACGTCCTGGCTTCTATTCATCACACGCCAGTAGCAACCCTCTCCCCACTTCCAGCCACGACAATGAAAAATATCTCTAGTCCTTGCCAAATGTCTCCTGGAGGGCAAAGTGGCTGTGACTGAGCACCCTCTGATCCAGCTAAATTTGCCTCTTCCTTCACTGTCTGGAGTATGAAAAGTTTATTCCTGTCCCCACCCTGCCTTGAATCCTTGCTCAAATGTACTTCTCAACCCATTTTAAATTACAACTCTCCCACCTGCCCCAGCGGCTCCACTCCACCCTTGACGTTGCTCTGTTGCATTTTCTAGCACACTGTGTAATTTACTTCTTTACTTCTGTATCTTGTCTGTCTCTGTTTCTAAAAAACATAAACCCTTTAAGGGCAAGTGGTTATTTTTTTTTTTTTTTTGTCCTGTTTGGATCCCCCATGCCTAGACCATATCGGGCACACAGTGGGTATGCGATGAATATTGGATGAATGAATGCATTAGAATGCATTTGTAGAATGTTAGATGAAAAATGATATCTTTAATACAATATCATGTTCTATGCAAGAAAATGGGATTTTTCCCTTTTCTTAAAGTTTTTCTTCATTTTCCTCCTATAAGGTTTTAAAGTTTCTTACAAATGAAATTTGATTTTTTCTTCTTTTTGTGTAGTAAGCATAAACTCACTCTTTAGTGGATTTGGGAAGCTAACCTCCCTGCCTCTTGGAGACGGGCACAGTCTGTCACAGGAATTCAGGCGCCTCCTACCCTAGCCCGGTGACTCTCAGGCCGGGTAACTTGCTGCCACTTTCTTCTCTATCACCCAGCCCAGAGTTCTTGGCTCACAGCCTCTGCCACGGGGCATCCTACTTGCCTATCTCTTCCTTTCCCTGGAGGTGGCACTTCAGATACCTGGTTGGGTGCAGTCTTACTGAGGGCAAAAGCCAGGCCGCTGACCCCAGTGGGGCAGCCTCTGTGGTATACCCCTGAGTTCCTCCCTATAAGAAGGGGTGCTTGTCTGTGCCTACAAACAGGATGGGGTGACCTTCGGTGTTTTAGCCAGCTTCCTACCCCAACAGCAGGGGCCATGCCAGGAGATCACTCACACCTCCCCGTGTATACATCAACGGAGCAGCGTGCCCGAGGAGAGACGTCAAGTTGGCTTCCCTCTGTTCCTGTTTCTCCGGAATCTTCCAGACTGGCCCTTATGTCCAGGCCTGACACATAGTGGCCACCCAACTCTGTGTTCTGCTCTCTGGTTGCCGTTTCTTGACCAGGAAACGGGCACAGCCACCCTTCTGAGTCTCTGAGGACTGTTTCATGGCAGTGACCAGTCACTGCTGCCCCACCTTAGGGCCTCACTTCCTGCAATGCCTAGATGTTATCCCCGTCAGGACCACCCCGAGGAAGCCCTGACTGCGCCAGAGGCACCTTTCAAGAGGGCCCAAAGCTGTGTCCTGATGCCATCCAGGGCAGCAGTGAGACAGTTAGAAGCACTGAGCACCAAAAAGATGACAAGGTTTCTTCCTTTTGGGTAAGTCAACAACAAGCAAGATTACATCTGTGAGGCCAACGCCAGCTTGTTGCTGTGGAAACTGCCGTGTGACGTTCCTGCCCACGCCTCAGCCTGACCTTGCTTTGCCTTTGGAACCCTCCTGCCTCCACAGGAACTCCTGCTGCCCTGCCCTGAGCCCGGAGCTCAGAGAACTGGCAGGCAGTTCTGGGCTGTTCTGGAGGCTTGGCAAGCCAGGCCTGCAGCCTGCAGGGCGGCTGGGAGCAGGCTCCTGCCCGCTGCTGGGCTGCGGCAGTGTCCCGTGGTTCACCACTTCACATTTATAGCTACAGTGCTTCTCGGTTTTCTCTCCCTGTGGTGGGGCCCTGGCTCTCTGGAAACCACAGCTGTGGTTTGTTGGGTGCCTGCCTGAGTGTGGAGCTGTGATGGAGGCTCAGAATCTTCCCAGGATGCAAGACCCAGCTCCAGTTCGGGCTTATTCTAGTCCATCCTGGTACCTCAGGGAGCTTCAGGGAGCCGCCTGCACACGGAGGCTCCCTGGCACCCCTTCCCACTCTGCATCCTGCTAGGGGAAGGAGTACTACCAGAGGCCAGGATGCTCCTGGGGCCCCCGAGGGATCCCTGAGGACAAGTCAGTGATGGAGGAGACCAGAGCGTGTCACGAGACTGGAGAAGGAGAGCATCCAGCGATGGAAGTCCTCTTGGCTCCCATGGTATCATGGCCAATGCTGTTCTCAGACCCACTGGCTCTTCTGCTGCCGGGAGCCAAGGTGAGCCCATTCGGGGGCTTACAGAACCAGGGCTGGGCCATCTGGTACTTGAACTTTGACGTGCTCAACACGACTTAGAGGGAAATCAGAAACCATCAAGGACATTTCTGAGCTACAAGGCTGTTGTTCTCAAATTAAGATTTCCTATTACTTCTGGGTTTCATGAAAGCCACACTATCAGAGTGTCCAGCCTGGGTCTTCTGTGGTTCACATTATGACTCGGTTGTTCCTCTCAGTGCAAGGCACTCCCTTTGGCCATGAAGAGGCTTGGAGCAGTATGGGGAGGTAGGTGAGGTCTCTGAACACTGGCAACTGTAGTGAACCCTGGATCCGAAAGCTTGGCTCTGTACCATGGCACCGCATGTTGCCTGAACTAGGGAGTGGGGTCTGCCAGCTTGATAGAAGCCTGAGAGAAATAGAACCTGTCTCCTGTGCACCTGGCTGTGAGCCTGCCTGCTCCAAGTCAGTGGAGGGACATAACCCCTCAAAGACTGACTCCTTGCCTGACCCCGGCCTCACCCTCACTAGGCCCAGTGCCTTGGGCTGGGCTCTGACCTTCCTTCACTAACTCCTGGGTCAGGAAGGGGATGCAGGAGGGAGTCTGGGGCCAGGCATGAGGCAGGCCCCCTCCAATGTCTGGAAACTCACACCCTGCAATCCAGGGAAACCCCAAAGGTCAGCGGGGAGGGGAGGGGGGGCAGGTAGGGCCATGATTACTGGGTGGGGTATAGAAAGGCCTAGCAGGAGGGCAGGGCCCACCTTGAGGAGGTAAAAAAGGAGGATTAAGACCTAAAAATGGAGCAGGTTGTTATATAAATAGGATACCTATGCGGTGTGTTTCTTTTTTAGTTAGGATTTATTTCAGTGCTCCCTTCTTCAGCAAACAACCCTGGCATGCCAGCCCGTGGTGGTGGTTTAAGCCCAGTGACAGGGGAAGCTGGCTGGTTCAGGTCATGGTGGCCTTCATATGGGTCTGAAGTAGTATTTATGCAAGTGTGTTCGTATGTGAGAGAGACAGTGTGTGTGTGTGTGTGTGTGTGTGTGTGTGTGTGTGTGTGTAACTGCACAACATTTCAGTTCTGCTTCTAGTGACCCCTGCTAAATGCCAGGTCTGTGCTGGGGGATGGGATCACAGAGCAGAACCAGGCTCTGTCCCTGCCCTGGAGGACTGACCTAAGTCTAAGTCAAAGTCAACAATCATTCTATGGATTGTATAGAGGAGGTCAAGGTTAATTCAGCCTATGTGTACCAGCAAAGTCTCTATAGGATGGATTCTAAGCAGAGTTTAAAAAACAAATAGTGTTCAGGCTTTTTTTTTTTTCTTGCAAACAGAAGTTGCTGAGTACCTACCATGCATGTGGATTGACCTAGTAGCAGAGGCACAGGGCATAGGCCTTCTCTTGAGAAGTCTCACAGGAGGTGGTCATATGGATAGTGGTAATGCGATGTTTCAAGGGGTAATGACAGGTGAATGTTCGAGGTGAACCTCCAGTCTATGTGGGGACAGGAGACCAAGGGCCTGTGCAGGACCTGGCTTATAAGGTGACTTGGCAGCAGGGAAGGCATGTGCACATGGCTACGACATGCTAGGAGACTTCCTTAGGCCCAAATGCTTAGCAAGTTGTTCACGAGCATGGGAGTAGCCAAAGAGCAATTAGGGCAGGCGTGGTGGTTTTAGGCCCACAGCCTCTGGGTGAGCTGTGTGGTCTGGAAAATTGAGTTCAGGCTTCAGTTCTTCATATATGTTCTGGGTGGCCTTGAGCTCTACACTTCACTTCGTTGACCTCTGTGTCCTCATGTCTAAAGTGGAAATTGTGATGCCACTGGGCACCTACCTGGCAAGGCGATGTGAAGAGTAAATGAGGAGGCATGGGTGATGGGCCTCAGATAGAGCCGGGTCCTGAACGGGGGCGGTTCTGCAGGGTGCAGGCCTGGGAAGGCCATGTGAAGAATGGGAGTTGGCCCTCCTGATCCCTGCTGGAGCCCCAGGTCTGTGAGCAGGGGTGGACTCTCCCACCCTCGTTCCGCCATGCGTCACTGTAGAGCTGAGAGCTGGTGTTCTCTAGTAGATCCACTCGGAAGGGAACCTTGCCTAGCCCAGGCGTGGCTGGTCACGGGGTTTGTCCACCGGCACCTGGCTCTTCTGTGCTTTTTTGACTTCCTTACTTCCTTCCCTCTCTGCCTTCCTCCATCCTTCTCTTACTATCCCTTCTTTGCCCCCTTCTCTTCTTTGCTGAGCTACGCCTCTCTATGTCACACCAGGTGCCTTGTGACAACTGTAACCAAATATGCAGGGTTCCCCTGCCCCTGTGTCCGACCCAGGTTATGAAAGAGGGAGGAGCAACGTTTGTTAATCTTTCAGAGGTCAGCAGCTCTGAGACGGGCCTGACGTAGGATAGTACTTACTACGGCTCTCCAAGGCCCTGGCTCAGACGTGAGGCCCAGGGCTGGGGCTGGGCAACCCCACAGCATCTCAGCATCTTCTCAAAAACCTGATGCTGACTCGGCCTTCATGCAGTCTGGCTGGGAGGGGCTCTGTCAAGACAAGCCTTGTGAAAGGCCCATTACCTGCCAGTGCTCGGCATTCAAAATAGAATCTTGAAGGGCAGCAAACCCTTTAATTCAATGTGTCCCAACAGTGGGTCGGTGTGGGGATAACTATGATCTGACTGGTCTTGAGCTATAATTACGGAGTCAGAATAAAAAATTACAGGCATTGTGTGGGCTTGTTTTAAATATAACGTAATCCATACTGTCCTCTCTTTTATTTTCTGGAATTGAGGTGAAGTGTTTGGCAGTTGGCATAGGTTTTGCCTGACGTGTACCAGATAAAAATGGCTCTTTCCCAGTGAGGAAGGTACAGCGGTAGGCATCCCAGGTCCCTGGTGTTTCTGAGAGCCACTGGCCACACATCTACACAAGCATATGTATTTGTTTCCCAGTTGGCGTCCCTGTCTTCAGTCCCCTCCAAGCCCATCCACCGAGACCATCTTTATAGAACTCAGCCTTGGTGCTTATGACCTCTGTCCTGGCATCCCTGTGTTCAACCTCCTTCATGATCAACAGTAGCTACAGGGTCAAAGTAAAGAATAAGGGCCCTGGAGTCTGACGGCACAGGGCCAAGTTGGGGCTTGGACTCATATGAGTTGCATGTGTCTGTGTGCGTTCCCCAGCCTGTGCGCTCTAACTGTCCAGCTAGAGAGTGTGATGGTATCTCTCACTGGGGACAGGAGGTTGCCACAAAGTCACAACAAGACACCACACTCCCAGAGTGACCCTGTCTGTGTTGCCTTGCAGTAGACTTAGTTTCACATCAGAACTTGGATGGTATTTCTTGGTGTGGTAGATGGTGTGTAATGATGATGTGTGGTGTGTTGGTCCAACCTCTCAGGAAAGCAGAACTATTCATATAAAGTTTTAAAACATATTTATACCCCAGGAACAGAGCATTAAGCTCAGGGAAAAATCTACTTGTGGACAAAGATTCATGTATAATGATACTTATTTTAGTGTATTTTTATATTCTTGAAAATCTGAAAATGTAAATGGTCAGCATTTGGGGAGAAGTAAGCAAATAAAAGGTGGGTCCATCCTGAAGATCACTGTGTAAGGCTCAGTAGCTCAGTGGCAGAGTGCTTGCCTAGCATGTGCGAAAATCTGGGTTCAATCCCCAGTACCGTCAACACTAAGGGAGAGACCAGTATGAACTTATTAAAAATGTTTGTGAAGAATATCTTGTTGTGTTGAAAATCCTTATAATCTAAATAAGCAAAGCAGATACAAAAGCATATGCTAGATGATATCCATGATAATAAAAATATAGACGAATATAGCAAAAGTTGAGAGGCGAATATGATAGCAGTTACCTCTCTAGGGACCTAGTAGGGGGTTGATACTTTCTTCTTTATGGTTTCTGCAAACTCCAAGCATCCCAGAGATTGGCATGCAGTATTCGTATAATAATTCTTCCAAAAGCAGAAAGTTAGAAGTTAAATAAAATAAGAAAGTGAGAACTTGACGTCTGAGTTCCCTTCAGGCTTTTAACCACCTGAGATTCCAGAGCTCTAGGACCACCAGCAAAGTTCTGAGAAGGGACTGGAGAGACCCCGAACTGTCAAGATCCTTCTGCCTCTGACCAGCAGCAGGTGGGACAGGTGCAGTGCCAGCAATTGGCCTGCTATGAGGCTCCAACCGGTGCACCCCTGGCGACTTCCCTCCAGGTCAGTTATCTCCTTTTGGGTCTTTTTGAAATCTCCCCAATGTCACTGGAAGTAGAGTAGCGCAAAAGCCTTGCTCTGGCGCTGCTACTCCATGGGTCAGTAGCAGCTCTCCACCCACTCTTTGCCTACGTGGAAAATTCTGCCACTTCAGGTAAGAGGCTTAATTGGAGCCACAGGCAGGCAGGCAGGCAGGCAGAGCCACTGTCACCTCTGTGGACCTGTGTGCTGTCCCCGACTACTGACTTAGGGCATCCCACACACTGGCTGTCTCAGACTGCACATTTCATGCATGTAGCCCCATCTGACCAGTGGCCTTGAGGCGGGAGACTTGGACCAGCTCCAGGAAGGGAGTCACTGAGGGATGCCCAGGTCACGCCCAGCTACTTCTCGGATCTCACAACCACTGGATCGGAGCCAGCAGGTCAGTCCAGGGGAAGCCGCCTGGAGAGATGAGGGAGGCCTGGAGGTGGAGAGATGGGCTGTGTGTGCACTCAGAGATGTAGCTCAGATGAGGAAGGGCTTGAGGCCAGAGCCTGCATCTTTGTACTCAGATCCCTCTGCCTGGGTCTAGTTACTGGGATGTCGGGCTTGGTGGGAACCTCTGTGGAACAGCCACACGCCTGGCCAGTTAGAAACTAAAGAAAGAGCTGAGAGATAGAGACAGACTTCAGAGAGAGCCAGAATACCAGCCAAGCAGAGGTGGCTGAGAGGCAGCAGTGGAACAGACTTCGGTCAGCACCGTCAGGCAGCCTCACGCTCACTGCAATCAGGGAGATGGAAATTAGAGGAGCCCTAATGTGCCATTTTACACCTCCTAAATTAGCAAACATTAGTGAAATTATAAAGTCTCATGCTGCTGAGGCTGTGGTACAACCAGCTTAAGCATACTGCCAGAAGAGGTGTGAATTAGTACAGCCGTTTAGGGAAGAAATTAGGCAGAAGGGTTCCCGAGCCATTAAAGCAATCATACTCTTTTTTTTTTTTAACCTGAGCTTAAGAGGAAATTTCTTCCCCCCCCCCCCATTTTATTGATATGTACAAGTGCAGAGTTTAAGGTTTACAATGGAGTTGAGCATTTTGTGCACATACGTATCTTGTCAAGGTGACAAGGGCTTTCCCTAGACATGAAAAATGAAACACTAAAACCTTCTAAAAGACAAAATAGGTAAATATCTAAAAGACATAGGGGTAGGCAAAGACTTTCTAGACAAGACACCAAGAGCAAAAGAAATTATCCCCATTATCAACAAATGGGATCTTGTCAAATTAGAAAGTTTCTGCACAGCAAAGGAAACTGTCAGCATTGTAAATAAAGAACCAACCGACTGGGACAAAATATTCACCACCAACACCTCAGATAAGAAACTCTTTTGTGCATGGTAATTCCACTTCTGGGAAAAGTGTTGCAAGGAAGGAACTCAACACGAGAGCTCTGTGCCCAAAGGTGACGAACACAGCTCTCTCTGCTACACACGTCAGGAGCCATCGTGAACACATTTCAAATGAAATAGGAAGACTATTTCCTTTTAGGACTCTTATGTGAAAATAAACAGAAAAGCATTTGTACATTAGAATTAATAATTATGTAAAATAACTGCCCTGACCATGCGGCCCCACCCTTGCTGGTGAACATTGAGCCGTCCTTGATTCCCGGCTCGCCAGACAGCTGCTGCTGTCTTCCCACTCCCTGTCTGGAGCTGCCCTGACCATGATGCCTAATCCGCAGACCTCAGGTTGGTGGGCAGGGAGCCTCAAAGCCTGCCTATCTGGCTAGCTCATGCAGGGGGAGCGGAGATCTGGAAGGGCGCTTGCTGAGTCACACCCACTGAGGTGTGACTGTGAGGCCGTCACATTTTGAGAAACCAAACCAGAAAAGAAATGGTGGGGTTGAATCTTAAGAAAAGGGATTAAAGTGTTTTTTCAGGTACTGAAGATCTTGCTGTTTGCCAGCACAGTGATCTGTTAAAGCTGGCCGACGGCTAATGTCTAGACTCCTTCCTGGAGCATCATGGGGTGAAGCCAGTTTAGAAAAGATTGGAGGCAAAGGAAGGAGGGATCCTGAGTTCACCTCTTCTGGCCTGTTCTAACCAACAGAAGGGACAATCTGGCTCTGAACTTGAATCAACTAGTTCTGCGTGTTCCCCCAGCCCCTGGTGCCCATGACAGAAACCAACAGTCAGTGGGAATTCAATAAATTGTGGGTGAATGAAGAGGGAAGGGGACAATGCCATGTAGTAAGTGAAGGAGCACGTATCACTGGACAGCCACCTCTTTATTCCAAGGCGGTCTCGCTTTCCAAATATGGTCCTAATCATGTTCTGGGGATGCTACCCTCCTTCTGCCTACCCGGCTTACTGCCAGGAGATGGCCTGTCTGACAGAGCCCAGGAACATTCGGCGGCCATGCCCATGTCCAAACAAGCCTAACCTTGTTCGCTCAGTCCACTTGTTTGCTCAGCTACTGAGCACAAAGAGGCTTTCTGACAGTCCCTGCCCTGGGTGTGCTTTCAATCTCTCTCAAGAGACAGGAGTAAACAGAAAGGAATAGTTCATGGAGCAATCACATGACAACTGTAAAAAGAGGCAGGAGTCGGGGTGTGGGGAGTGAAAGCTCAGGGGCAGGGGCCTGGCCGAGCGCCAGGGCTTTGGCGACTGGCAGGAGTTTACCCCACACACGAACACTGGAGCTAGGTCATGTGCAGGTCCTTGTTAGCCACCGCCAGGTGCTGGTTCATGAGCCCACTGACACCTGGCTCAGGGCCAGCAAGTCCGGTCCAGACTGAAGCAGAGAACGCAGTGACAGTGTGGGCCTGTGTCTGGGCTGCCGAGGGCCCTACCATTCACCTCGGACATAACGCTCATTCAGTTGTTCGTTACTGTACACCTGCTCTGTGCCAGGTACTGGTACAGTTTTGGCGAGATCGTGGTGAACAAGTTAAAGTCCTTGTCCTCCAGTAGGGAAGATAAAACGATAAACAACTACACAATGAATAAATAACATAAATGCAGACTGTGATAAGTACAATGGAGAAATATAACGTAGGGTTAGGATATAAGTGATAAAAGTGGGGAAAACATAGAGAACATTTAATCAGACAAAGCCTCAGGGGGGAGCTAGACCTGATTTGACACCAAAATGATGTAAAGCGAAAAAACATCGAAGAGGATTTTTGGCAGAATATGTGGCAAGTGTAAGGTCCCGAGGCAGGAGTGAGCATGCCACGTTTAAGGGTTGGAGTGAGGGTGGGTGTGCTAGCCTCCTGTGGCTACATCAAAATACCAGAGATAACTAAAAAGGGAAGCTTATTTGACTCATGGTGTTAGAAGTTCTAGCCCCCCACGACTGACTGAGTGGACCCATGACTTTTATGTTTTTGGTGGGCATGTTGTATGGCAGTGGTTAAAAAAAAAACACGTGGGGGAGTAAACTGCTCACTTGATGGACAAGAGGAAGGAGCCAGGCTCTCACAATTCCCACTCAATGACCCACAAGCCCCACCTCCTAAAGGTTCCACCATCGCCCAGCAGCAGCACTGTGGGACCAAGCCTTTAAAACATGTGTGTTATGGGGACGTTCAATGTACAAGCTATAGCCATGGGCAAGGCGGAAGGAGGGCAAGGGTAGGAGACTAGAGCAAAGACAGCAAGCAGGAGGGCATGGAGGGATGCTGGCTTGCGGGGCCCAAGGAATCCCAGGACCTCTGCTTCCCAGATGGGTTTCTGCCTGATGTTCACAGTCCCTTTGGGAACTTGGTACATTAACCTGCTTACCTGGGTGTGGAATGGGTTACATCCTCATCCAAAAGTGCCTGCTGGGTCAGACAAGGGCAATGGACAAGGCCTACCTGCATCCTGCCCTCACAAGACACTGGACTCTGCAGTTTTTGTGGTTCCGTTGCCTCCCGTTCCTGTGCGTTCCTCTGTCTTTACATCCAGGGAGTGCCACTGGTGCCTCGGCATGAAGGAACCCCAGGTCATATTGAGGGATCTGGTCGGGAGTGGGAACTAATGATGAAAACACATGGAGTCACTGAGGGACCTGGTGGCAGGTAATGCCAGAAAACTGAAGGCCAGGCTAGACCCCGGGGTGGGAGGCAGGGAATTCCCACAGTGTTTGGGGAAAGAGGTGAAGGAGGATGTGATACGTCCTCTAGAGACATCATTTCAGAAGCATTTTGAAGATGGATCACAAAGAGTGTAGGCAAATGGCCCAGGAGTTGACAGAACCCTGAGCAAGGGCAGAGTCTCTGGGGGCTGCCCTCAAAAGTCAAAGCAGACAGGTCCACTCAGTCGGTGTCGGGGGTAACTATACAGGAGAAGTTCATGGAGCAGAGATTTCTACCAGGTAACTGAGCAGGAAGTAGTGGTGAGGGAGTGTAGGCAGAGGTGTGTGGGGACACGCCCGAGATGTGGTGGGATGCTGGGGACAAGAGACAGATGTACGTCTTGGACCCTCCTAACAAGTGAATGTAGTTCGTTCAAAGACATTCTGGTGCTCAGGTGAGAGTTAGCAGCAGATGACACCATGAGTCCTAGGGTAGAGTGCTAAGTGAGAAAATAAGGCCATCTGTAGAGTTTGGGTGGAAGGACACGGTAGAGAATGGGCCAGAGAATTCAGGTCCGTGGAACCAATGGGGGAATAACTTTTGAGGAGGCGGGAATCATCCCCAGTGTCAAATGCTGCAGGAAGGCTGGGGTTAATGGAACTGAGAAGAGGGAGATGGGTCTGACACAGAGACTAATGGAGAGGGATAATGGGGAGAATGGAGTTGAGGGGTGGAAGGGGATCTGGACAGCGGAGCTTTGGAAGCGAGTGCAGGCATCTCTTTGAAGGATGTGGGAGAGAACCACATAAGATGAGCGATGGCTTAGCATTGGGGATAGATGAGCAAGAGGCACAGAAACTGTGTCCGGTTTGGGCAGAAGGGCAAGGAGATACTTGTGTTGGCCTAGGTGAGGACGAAAGACCAAAGACTTTGGCAAAGGAAATGGGACCCTGGAACCCCTGCTTCCTTCTTCTTCCCCTCCTTCAACCTCAGGCTGCCGGGAACCTTCCAACCTAAATGCCCAGGGAACACACCTTCCTACGTAGCTGCCTGGCCTTGGTCTGTTCTTGCTGAGGGAGAGAGGGCTCACCACACTGTGTGGGAGGCCACCACCTGGCCCAGCACAGGACAGGCTCAGTCTCTAGAAAGGCTTTCCATGCAGATCTGATGCCAAGGTGGCATGCTGTTGGGTTTTCGGTGGGGTTGACTGATGGGTACTTATTTCTAGGCCAGTAGATATAAGATTTCATGATTTAAAACACTTTTTTTTCCTTTTTCTGAGCCCCAACACATCTTCTCATAGCTTTTCATTCTTTGATTCCAGCTCTGCTCTCGAGGTTGTCTGATCATCAGAGCCTTTCAGACAGCAGAAGGGAGTAGTGTCCACTTGGTTATTGTTGACTGTTCCCTGCTCTCCTGATGACCTCCAGGATTTCTCTGGAGCACGTTGTACCCTGACTGTCCTCAGGAGTGAAGACAACATGCAGAGTACTAGGTGTCTATTCCTCTTACACAATGCTGGCTTGTGGTTAAGAGCGTGAGCCCTGGAACCTGCCTGCCTAGTTTGGATTCTGACTCCGCCTCTGCTTGGCCAGGAATACTGGCCTGATACTTAGGATGTCATGCAATGCGTCCTCAACCTAGATATGGGAAAGGCATGAGTTAGAATGAAGAGAGGACTTGAAGCAGCATCTGGGGATGAGTGATCAGTCTGTGTTCCCTGCTCTAAGCTCCTTTGGGGAGCAAATGTTGAAATATCCCTCCAAACCTGAGAAAGACCAGAGAGCGTTCCTTGAATGGAGTGGGCCATATTCCACGAAGATGTCCTGATTTTCCATGATGAACAGGGCTATGGCCCGATTCTGACACGCAGGACCTTGTTTGTAAAAAACTATAGACCTCGGAAGCATTCCCAGGGGGTTAAGAAAAGGTGGAGACAAGAATCAAACCCTGGGATACAGCCTGGAACGAGGCTGCAGCAGCGCCATGGGAAGACAGCTGAGGTGCGCGGGAGGCCAGGGTAGTGGGTTGTCTCACTGAGGCTGGCACCCATGGTGGTAAACAGGGCTGAATTTTCTGTTACCAATCTAAGAAGGGGCTGGGTATGCCTATCATCCCAGTACTCTGGGAGGCTGAAGCAGGAAAATCACAAGTTTGTGTCCATCTGGGACAACTCGGAGACTAGCAAAGACCTTTCCTCAAAATTAAAAATATTTGAAAAAGGTTGGGAATGTGGCTCAGTGTGAAGGTCCTGGCTCAATCCCCAGTACCACCAAATGACAGCAGAGGCAGCAAAAACAGCTTCGGGTGGTACAGCTCTTGCCTAGTATGCAAGAGGCCCTGGGTTTGAGCCCTGTTCTGTAAAAAATAAAAACTAAGAAAAATACAATTTCAAGGAAGCAGCTTCAGGTTTCAGTCCTGCTTGGCCTTCCAGAGGGCCTCTACTGCCATGTGGGGTTTGGCTGACCTCTACTGTTGGCTGTTCGTAATGGCACAAAGTAAAAGGTGGCCAAAGACTGGGAAGGGGCACCAGTGCGGAGACAGCTCAGGGATGTACTCTTCTCCCAACTTTTTTGAAATCGACTCTCCAAAGTTTTGTTTTGTTTATTTATTTATTTATTTATTTATTTATTGAGACAGGGTTTGGCTCTGGAGCCCAGGCTGGTCCTGAACTCACTATGGATCCAAGGCTGACCTTGGACTCAGGGCAATCCTCCTGCCTCAGCCTCCCGAGTGTAGAAAGGGATTCTCAATAAGAAATGTAAATTTACTTTGTGATTCTGTATGTAAAAACTTCACAAAACAATCTATACCATGAATGAATGCTCCAGTTGTTTTGTATATTTTCTATCATAGCTCATTATAAGAACAATGCGGGACTGGAGGAATAGCTCAGTGGTTAAAGTGCTTGCGTTGCTAATATAAGGCCCTGAGTTTTAGGTAGGGCCGTTCTATACCTATTTTTTCTCAGTGCTTTTATCATGAAGGGGTGCTGAGTTGCATCAAAGGCTTTTTCTGCATCTATAGAGATGATCATGTGGGTTTTGTTTTCACTTTTGTTGATATGGTGTGTTACATTGATTGATTTACGTATATTGAACCAGCCTTGCATCTCAGGGATGAAGCCCACTTGATCATGGTGTATGATCTTTCTGATTACTTGTTGGATTCTGTTTGTCAGAATATTATTGAGGATTTTTGCATCTATATTCATTAAGGATATTGGTCTATAATTTTCCTTCCTGGTTAAGTCTTTGCCTGGTTTTGGGACTAGTGTGATGCTAGCCTCAAGAAATGAGTTTGGTAGTATTCCTTCACTTTCGACTTTATGAAATAGTTTGAGGAGGATTGGAGTTAGTTCTTCCCTAAAGTACTGAAAAAATTCTGCTGTGAGTCCATCTGGGCCTGGACTTTTGTTTGTAGGTAGAACTTTTATTACTGCTTCAATTTCTGTGTGCTTGATGGGGTTATTCAAGATTTTTATATCTTCGTCATTTAATTTTGGTATTTTGTATGTATCAAGGAAGTCATCCATTTCTTCCCAGTTCTCAAATTTGTTAGAATACAGGTGTTCAAAGTAATTTCTTATTATAATCTGGATTTCTGCAGAGTCTGTTGTAATTTCACCCTTTTCATTTCTGAGTGTGCTAATCTGTGCCTTTCCTTTCCTTTTCTTGATGAGGTTGGCCAGAGGTTTGTCAATTTTGTTAATTCTTTCAAAGAACCAGTTCTTTGACTCATTCATCTTTTTTAATTGTCTTTTTAATTTCAATCTCCTCTGAGAACTGATTAAGGAGGAAATTGTCCTAACCATCTCCTTTATTATCCAGAGAAACCACGCATTTCTTCTTCTTCTGCTCATGCGTCCAACTGTGCCAGTGTAGCTAATATTTCCCTGTGTGTGTGTAAAAGCCTTTCCAGAGGGTGGGTAACTCCTCTACACATCAAGCTCTGCCCACCAACTATTCAGATACCTGCTTTGCTTGATGTATATTTCCTTTTATCAATTTTGTTCTCCCCTCAATGAATTAAAACGAGCACTGGACCCTGCTTGAGATGATAATTTAAATCTTAGCTGTATCTCACAAACGTCTCCCCTGCCTGTTTTCTACATGCCCAACCCTGGTGTGATGGTAGTGCTACAAAAAGAAATAACACAGCAGGCTTGCGTGGTTAGAAACTGCTAATATCACTGCCTCGATTCTCACTGAACCTAACATGGAAACGAAGGAACTGACACTGCGATTTTACAAAACTGACTGCAATCATTTTTTTTTCTCTGTTGCAGCGCCATCTGGGGGCCAGGCCTTGCCTGGTACGTGCTGCTTTAACTTGACAGGTCACTCTGATCTTACACCCCACCAACTGAGTTACACAGAAAGACTGAGAAAACGCATGTCTCCTCACAGGAATGGCCTGACTGGTTCTGTTGGATCCTTCCTTAAGGCCTGTGGCCCTGCTTGTTTTGATTTCATTATTTCTGCCTTGAATTTTGCAGCTCATTACCACTTCTATTTCCAATTTCACTGGCAAGATCAATTCGTCTGTAGCTATGTACAATTCACTGAATCAGAGGGACATGACAGGCCCATGTTCTGTAAATATCTTGCTAAGCCTGTGTTTGCAGACTTCTTGTGACTTGCCTCGACCTAAACAGCTGAGGTTGCTTTTCCTTCCTTTGAACACTGAGAATAAGAGTCTAGACTTCCTCAGAGAAGGAGAAGTTCTAACATAGGCTTCAGAGAAGTGGTTTGTGGTTTCAAGGCCTTTCTCACAGTCCTCATACCACCTGACCCTCATAAAAGTGCACAAAATACTTGACTTTGTTCTAGGATTGCTGTGGGAACTTTTTGATTTCAGTAGATATCCCAGAGGTGGCTTGTGTGGCACTCTTAACAGCCCAGAGTCCTCTGGTCTGTTTTGTCAACCAGATGGGACCTCATTTTTTGACACTAGTCAGCAATGGTGGGGCGGGTTGGGTGGGTAACAAGGTTTTGCTGTGTTGTTTAGGTTGGCCCAAACTTGGGATTGCCCTGCCTTGGCCACCTCGGTATGTTGAGTACAAGTGTGTGCCACTGAAATTGTATTAATATAAATATTAATATAATATAATATAAATTGTATTTTTTTAAAAAAGCAATGGGTTGTCTTACCTTTTGGTTCACTAATGTGATAAATTAAAAAACAACAGAAAGAAAAAGAGACAGATATAGAAAGTGAGAGAAGAAAAGAGAGAGTCAATAAACAAAACTCAAGAAAGACAACTGGGGACTTCTGGGTCAAGATGGTGGCCGAGTGACAGAACTCACAATGTTTCCTCATCAACCCACTTAAAAACTAAAGCATATAGTCATAAAACACCCGTTCAATGTAGCTAGGACAGCAAGCAATAACCCAACAACTGAAAGGAGGCCAGGGGCAGGTCAGAAATCCTGAAGGAACATTGAAAGTGGAGGGAAAAAAAAAACCCAGCAGCCTAGGAAGCCGCCCCATGCTGGCTGCAAACAGCTGGGAGCTGTAGGCATCTACAGTTGGAGGAAAGACCGCAGAGAGCCCAGAACATCTGCAGGAGCTAGGAGAGAAAGGAGCTCCCAGCAACTGATGGGAAGCCACTGGAAGGCCAGAAGTCTTGAAGTCATATTGAAAATGGAGAAAAGCAGCAGCCGACTGGGTGTGGCCCCGAGCTGCTGGCACCCACAGATCACAGATGGAGGAAAGCTTGCAGAACCTCAGTCTGACGTACCCGTGAATCTGGGAGATGTGGGAGTCCTTGGCAGCTGGTAGCCCCAGTCTCTGAAAACAAACCTGTGGGTTGTGCATACTACAAACACAATGTGCACTTTCCCTAGGAAAGGCCTCCTGGAGCCCAGGTAAGAAGCAGCGCTCAGCAGCCATAACAGGTAATGTCATAAGCAGGAGCCATTAAAGAGAGAGAGAGAGAGAGAGAGAGAGAGAGAGAGAGAGAGAGAGAGAGAGAGCGCCCAAGACTGAACTGATTAGAGTGAAAGAAGCTCAGAAGATCACATCAGGGTTTTTGGGGTCATCCTTAAACAGTGCCCAGGAAGAAACTGGTGCAAGAGGGAGTTGCAGAGAAGAGAAAAAGGCTGCTGACCTCCTGAACGGATCAGGGTAGTGGGCGCACCTCCGAGGGTGGAGAGCCCACCCTGGGGGAGGGAAGCCAGGACAGGCAGGAGAGCTCTGCTGAGGGGGCTGGGAGTGAACAAGTCACCTCACAGGCCATCATATTCTTAGGTCCTCCCTCACTGTCTACTCCCAGCACAGAACCATCATCCTTTTATTTTCTTCTTAGACTTAATTTTTTTTTTTAAATAGAAGATTCTAACAGTCACAATAAATCGTCTCCAAATACCATTTGGTGGGTGAGAATGAGCAACATGGCAGGCTAAGATAATCTCAAGACTCTTCAAAAATAAACACTTGAAAGTGAATGCTAGGAAAAGCACGCTTCTGAGAACAGAGCTGATCTATTGTTCTTTAGGAGCTAAATCACAAATTAGGACACCACTAAGGAAAATGTTTGGGGCAGAAGAAAAGCAGTAGTTCACAGTTCCATGCAGGACTCAGGTGTAAAGGAGGAGTAGACCCTCTTATCAGTGACACGACAGATGAGGCAAAAGTTTACCCACTTACCCAGACTGACCAGCAGCTGGAAGGCTTGTTCCTTACCTATGAGATTGCTAAAAGGGAAAGGTCTCCACAATCTCCCTTTGAACTTTGAAATAACTTTGAAGTTCAAATTTAATAGTGCCTCCAGGTTATATAAAAGGCCCAAGATGTGCAATTGCAATGGGACTTGATCCTAAGCTGATGACACAGCTAGGATGCTGTCCTCTTCCCCAGCAGGGTCTCAGTTGGGGGTGCTTAGCTTTGGGTTCCTATTCCTAGAACTTTAACACAGGAACAAGCCCACGTGTGTTCAGAGTACTGAGCCCAAGTGTTTCTGAGTTACTAGATAGATGTACCTTGAGTGTACGCAGGTATGTGTACATTTTATATACCCTTCTTGTCACTTTGTCTTCTAGCACTAACCTAGGTCAGTGGTAGAATTAGGAGCTAGATTAGGAAATTCTGTCTTTCTTTTTTCACTCTCTATTTTCTCTTTTCATTTTATTTGTGAATTGGATGGAAAGAAATGGCTCTACTTTTTATAAGTCATGGTAGTAACACCTCTGAGTTCAGAAGGTAAACTGCAAATGTAGAGAGGCGTCTGGACATCCTGTTCCACAACCTCTCCTCCTGGCCTGTGTACCCGTGGTCCCGGGATCTTGTAGGGAATTTGGAGTGCCAGGGAAAGAGGTGGAAAAATACAGTTTGGTACATCCCTACAGTGTTGGTATGGTTTCCATCTTCAGTGTCCCCCCAAAGCCTCATGCATTTGGAGCTGTGTGTCACCAGGAGGCCGAGTGTGGCTGAAAGGGGCGGATGTTTGGGGTCTGACCTGGAAGGATTATATCAATTTGTTGAGGTCGGGACTTGCCCAAAGCCTTCAGATACTTGTCACTAAGTTACTAAAGGCAGGAAGGAGAAACATTGCTATAGCTTCTTCCTGGGGAAGCCCTAGGCTTCCCCTGAGTCTTCTGATTCACTTGGGTTCTCTCTGCAATGGGTTAACAGCCCTTCAGCCTCCTTTCCGCCTGAGCCTTCACCTTTGCTGGCTGCCCTGTGAATGGACTCTGTGGGACCTTCTGAATCTGTGAGATAAATAAATCTTTCCTCCCTCAAACTGTGGATGGTGGGTTTTTGTCACAGCAACAAACAACTAACAAAGACAAGTGTACTGTGCGCATGGGGAGATAACTTAGGCTTTGTGAGCCTAAATTTTCTCAACACTAAAATTAGAATCACAGCGTTTATTTAAGAGGTTTAATATTAGAATTGAGCTAACCTATTCCTAGATTTAGTAAGTGTCTAGATTAATTTCCATTAGACACATTTATTGATGCTAAAATCAAAAGAATCTATTCTTTATTATATTGGTTTCTTCTTTCATTGCTAGTCTTTTAAAATATTACTATCATACTTCCTGTAAATTAAGATGTGTTTTGGTTTCACTGGGCTTAAGTAAGCCTTCTTTGGCTAGCCTGAGGCTTCTGTTTTTTTGAGGTAGGGTCTAGCTCTATAGCGCAGGTGAGTCCCCAAATCACTAGCAGCCCAAGCTGCCCTCGGAGTCATGGCAATCTTCCTACATCAGCCACCTGAGTGCTGAGACTGACTATAAGCATGTGCCACCTTGCCCAGCTTTAGCCGGAGACTCTTAACTGACATTATTTGCTCAGGTGTTTGTGAAGATGTGTTTCAAATTACAAACAACTGTTCGGTTGAAAACTTTCATAGCACAATCTCGTTGTAAGTAAAATGCCATCTTTGTATTCCCTGCCTAGCATGGCCCCTTGAGAACAATACGAGCTGAGAGCAATTATGTGCTGTTAGCGATTTCAAGATGCCCTCTGTAGCTCTGTGACTGTGAGAAGGGCTTCATCCTTGCAGAGCACACGTTACAGAACGATTGTCTCAGGGGAGCCTCAGCCTCTTTCTCTGCACCAAGGTGGGCAGCATTGCTGTTACTCACCGATGTAGCAACGCCTCACTCCTGTTGAGCAGTTGGTTGCTAATGAGTGAGGATAGGAAACTTCTGAGCAATGTGAATAGAATTTTAGATTAGAACAGTTGTGGAAATCGCTGTCATAGAAAGTTCTTTCACTTGAGCTTAAGCTCCTTCAGTCTAGATTGGTCCAGAACGCAGGTGCAGCCACTGCTGTCCAAGAGCTCTCAGTTGAGACACATCATAACAAGGGCTATCTGGTGGCAGGCTTGCCCAGGATCTGATGAGGTTGAGGGTAGGTGGGGAAGGGGCTATGACGGGGTTTGTTCAAGCATCCGATTTGGGAGGTAGCTGTGGTGGGAGGGAAAGTGAGGTCTCCCGAGTCCTTTCTTAGGAGGCTACAGAGGAAGACGAAGAGGGCCTTGTGTTCCAGAGAAGAGTAACAAAGATGTGAGAACCTGGGACTGGTTAGGGGGAACAGTTAGTGAGGCGTTTTGAGGTTAAAGATGTGACATGTTGTGGGTATGTTGTCAGAAAAATTGTTCATTCCGTCCACAGACTGTAAGGGAGAAAAAGAATATTAGAAATTATTCTCTCCTTATGTCAGTCTAGTTAGAGTACCAAGTAGTTGAGCTGTAAAAATATTGGTCTTCTTCCAGACCGGGTCCCAAAGGAAACTTTCCAAATGGCCAGTAAACAAGACCGATGGTTCCCATCTCCAGACAGTGAGTCGCATCAGAAATTAGTCGTTGTGCCCAGCGCTGCTCTGCACCACACACCTGGGGGTGCGAATGGTGTCATTCTTCACGAAGGTGTTGGGTCTGTTTGTCATTTTTTGCCTGCAGATTGTCTGGGGAGGGGTTTCGCTTTGTGAGCTCCACGTTGCACCCCTTTGTTTCCTCGAGGTTGTTCTTTATGGACAGTTGTGAGGGAGGAACTTGCTGCTGGATGTAAACAGGGTGGATGTTGAGGTGGTAACAGAAGAAGAGGCAGCAGCCTGACCTGGAGGGAAAAGAGGTGGTGCCAGGTAACACTGGGCCAGCTGTGCTCAGGAGCAGTCAGAGGGAAGCAGGCAGTAGACTGCAGTATAGAATAGAGAGTAGTTGAAGCAGGGAGATCCCCAGATAAGGAAATGATTAGACGCGTAACTGAGCAAGGATCAAGCTCAAGAAGGTGACCTGTATTCTGGCTCCTGGAGGCTGCTTTCTGCCCAGTGCATTGCTGTCATAGCTCAGGCTCTGGCCCCTTGGGAGACAGAGGAAATTCTCAGTACTGCTCGCCTCAGAGGGCATCCCCTGACCAAAACGAGAACTTCTCTGTGAAACATGTTTATGACCACGAAGCACCTGGACTGCCAGGGAGAGTGTCCCCATGAGGGTGTAATAAAGATCTCCATCCTGTTTCCAGCCAGGCCTCCCGATTCCTTACAGCCAGGTAGGGCAGTGGTAAGACACTGTCAACCATCACTGTCATGGATAGATGATCTTATCTGAAATCTCTGAGCTCTGGTAAGCTAGCTTTTTAAATATTAAAAGAAAATCTTTGAACAGGGTACCTACTTATTTTGCATACTTCACGTAACAGTGGCATTTAAATCGCACCCAAGTGCGTTTGAGAACTCCACTAACTTACTGGTTTCTAATGCATTTGGAAGAGTTAGCACTGTTCTTCAGCCATTCTTAAGGGTGTTCTGAACTATAGTAGCATTTGCTTTTTTATTCCGCTAAAACTCAAATTTAATTTAGTGAATGTTGTAAATCCGTGAGCTGAAGAGAAGAGTTTCGTGTTCATTTTAAGTAAGCCAGGCTGTAGGTCGTCCCTTCTGTTCGGCCATCTCGGCTAGGTGTGCTGTCTTCCTCTCAAC
Source organism: Ctenodactylus gundi (assembly GCA_004027205.1). Lineage (NCBI taxonomy): Eukaryota > Metazoa > Chordata > Mammalia > Rodentia > Ctenodactylidae > Ctenodactylus > Ctenodactylus gundi. The sequence goes on along the minus strand of PVKB01002694.1, from coordinate 10,859 downwards.
AGCCATCTGGGGTGGAGCCTCTGGCAGAGCCTGTCGGAGTCTCCAGCCAGTGGCATGTCTTCTGAGTGTAGGGGCAGCGTTGCTCTGCCGTGCCGCCCCCCCCCCCCCGCCACCGTGTATGTGTCATTTAATATCATTCTGCCTCCTGCAGCCTGTGTGTGTGGTGTGCATGTCAGTGTCCGTGTGTGTTTGTGTGTGTGGGTGAGAAACAGAAGCTGTGCGCCTAGTACACATATCTTATTTCTTTAAAACCCACAGAGGACATCCAAAGTACTTGTCAGAGGAGTTTGGTTTTGGAATATTTGAAGCGTTCACCAAGTTAAGGTATCGCCTATTATGAGAAAGTGAATCACCTCTCTTCATGTCATTTACCCAATAGAACAGAGTTTACGAAACTTTTGGATCTTAAACGCCTTGGTCTTAGATACAGTTCAAAATATTTAGAAGGCAATTTTTATTTTTCTTCATTTTTAATAATTTCTACCCTTGATTTTATTATCCAATTTATTATTTAGATATAACAGCCCTTTTCCCTTCCCACTGACTCCACCTCACTCCCCTACCCCTACTTTCCCTCTGCACAAAGTACATCTTCTTACTTTTTTCTTTCTTTTGCTTTTTTTATGAGTTGCTTTTCTCATACTAGACAAATGATATGATATTTAACCTTCTGTATCTGATTCATTTCACTAAGCGCAATGGTCTCAAGGTGCATCCAATTTCCTACAGATGTGTCAAATGTGTCTTTCTTTATGGCAGAGTAGTACTCCATTGGGCATACATACCATATCTTCTTTATCCAGTCACCTGTCATTGGACGTTTTGACTTCTCTCAGGATTGGTTTATTGTGAATTGTGCTGTTGTAAACATGGGCGCATGTATCACTCTTGTATGGAGTCTTTAACTGTTTGGAGAAGATGGCCAGAAGAAATATAGCTGGATCAAATGGGACATCTATTTTCAGTCATTTGAGGAATCTCCTTACTACTTTCAACAGTGATTGTCCCGGTCTGCAGTCCCACTAGCAGCCCAGGGGATGACTCCCCCCCCACCCCCCCAACCTCACCAGCATTTGTTATTGTTTTGACTCTTGATACCAGCCCCTATTCCTGGACCTGATCCAACCTTAGTGTTGTTTGATTTGCATTTCTCTTATGGCTAACAATGCTGATCATTTTTATGTGTTATTGGAAATTCAGACTTCTTCCTCTGAAAACTGTTTATTCATTTCAGAGGCTCAGGTTTTGATTGAATCTTTTATTTTGGATGGTTGACTTTGTTTTTTTTTTGTAGTTCTTTGTATATTCTTGATATCACTCCACTGCCCGAGGTGTAGCTGACAAGTAGTTTTCCCATTCCATGGTCGCTCTCTAAACTCAGTCGTTTCCTTTGCTGTACAGAACTTTTTTAATGGATATGATCTTATTTGTTGATTCTTGGTGTTTTCTCGGGTGCTTTAGGTATTTCATTAACAAAGCCTTCACCTGTGCCTATGTCTCCAGGGGTTTTGTTTAATTTTTCTCTCAATAAGTTGAGGGGTTCTGTTTTCGTGGCTGGATCTTTAATCTACTTTGACTTGACGTGGTTGCATGGTGAAAGATGGGGGCCTACTTTTATTCTTCTGCACGTGGCTTGTCCGTTTTCCTAGCGTTGCTTGGTAGAGAGGCTGTCTTTACTCACGCACATATTTTTGACCCCTTCCTCGAAGATCAGATGGCTGAAGGTAGTCACCGAGGTCTCCATTCTTAGTTCTGTTCCACGGATCCACCTGCCTGTTTTTGGCCCAATGGCACGTGATTTTTATCACTGTTGCTTTGTAACGCACCTTGATGTCCTGCATTGCGGTGTCTTGCACTTTTGTTTTGTTGCTTAGGACTGTTCTGGCTCTTCCGAATCCCTCTGGATCCTTATAAAATTTTTGAATCACTTTTTTTAGTTGTGAAAAATGCTGTTGGTATCTTGATTGGGATCTCATTGGATCTGTGTATCACTTTTGATAGTGAAGGTAATTTATCGTCCTGAAGTTATATTGAATAAGAATTCTTACATTAGTGAGATAAATTTATGTGTTTGTGTAATTTTACGTACATAGCATGTTTACAAATATGCTTGTCTTTTGGAATGATTCATTGCATGTATTATGTATTTGTGTAATATATAATATTATATGTATATATGAATATAATGTATTCTTCAGTGATCTCTCTGAAGATAAATTTCAGAGAATTTCCTGTGTGGCACTTGATAGAAAAAGTATAAAACGTGTGACAGTCCCAATTTCAATTGTACTGGAAAATGGAAGCCCACTGTATTTTTCCAGTATTCCAGTTAGTTACTGATTTTTCCTCTTTTCCCCTTAAATTATTCGTTTTAATAATATGGATTTGCAGCACATCATAATTCCATTCAGCTTTGGAAGTTGGTGCACACATACATTACTTCTTACTCATTGAAATTTCTTTTCCCTCTCTGTTATCTGGCCCAGCCCCATAGATGCCCACTATGGCCCTGGGATTGTACTGGTGGATGCCAGCCTGTGAGAAGGAATTTATTACAGTGCCAAGATGAATCTGAAAGGAAAGATATACTGTTGGTTTCTATACATTATAGTCCCTTGATAGCAAGCATTGTCACAGCACAGACCACAGGTATCAAGCCACAGCATTGTCTAGTGGAAAGAACTTGGGCCAGAGTCCTCTGGTCCTGTTATGTCACTACTTGTACGATCACCTCAACAAATCTGCAGGCTCACCCATGACAACCAACAGCAGAGAAGCAGCGGCAGCAACGGGACTTGGAATTGGCCCGACCATACCGACATGGTCACACCACAGTGTTTCACGTTTTGTTACTCTCATTGCTCACGTTCTGTTATTGTCATTGCTCAAGATAAACTTGACTATCAATTCCAGGCAGTATCCCTTCTTCAGCAGCTGGGTCATCCAGGCGTGGCATGGCCACAGTCCCAGGGGGAAAGGAACTGTCTGTTCATTGAAGCTCAAATGCTTTGACAGGAAACTGTATTTGGAACGTGTAAAAATTTTAACATGACAGAATTAAAAAATCAGCTACCATTGAGAATGTTCATATTTCTATCATTTTCTATGTACTTTATTTTCTTTCTACATATGTGTCCACTTTTGACCTGATAGCTTATTTTCATCCCAGCTGAAGATCAGCGGAGCATAGTGGATGTGGATCATTCCTGACCGCTTTTGGGAGTTCACCCAGGACTATGAAGATAGTGGTAGATTGAAAGCTTTCAGCGTGGGGCTACAGGAATGGCACAGTGGTTGAAGCGCTTGCCTAGCAAGCACCGAGTCTTGAGTTCGATTCCCTAGCACTACATAAGCTGGACAAGGTGCCACATGCCTGTAATCTGAGCATTCAGGAGTCTGAGGAAGGAGCATTGCTGGGTGTCCAAGGCTAGCCTGGACTACCTAAGAGTTCAGGATGATCCTGGACTACAGAGTGAGACCTTGCATCAAAAAAAAAAAAATCATTGCACATAGAGATTATGTGGTGAAATCCCTCACTGTCAGTTATTTGGTGCCTGTGGAAGAGGACAAAAGATACCACAGAAAGAACAAGTCAAGGGATAAGTCTGGCTGTTGGCTTATCTCATGTCAAGGCACCGAAAGACAAAACCTGGATGCCCCTAGCAAATTTTTGGATGGTCGTGTATCTTCCGAGGACAAATTATGCAGATTCTACTTCATAAGGTCAAATCACATGCTTGAGTTGGAATGATAGCATCCACACTTTGAGTTTCTGTGAGTCAGAACTCAGTCCGTCTTGATTTTTGAGAGGAAAGGCCTGTTGTGGGGATGCGTGCAGAGGACAGTCATTGTTGGAATGTCACAATTTTGTGTTAGATTTTAGTAAGCCTTGCTCATCACTATCATGAGAGTGTTACACAGGGAATAAATATATGGATGCCCTCCCTTTCCTGGGCCCTTGGCTCTTAGGGAAGCAGCCACTTAGCATTGAGTTGTACCGCCCTGAGCTAAGTGTGCCTACTCCCTCCAGGAAAAGAACTCCATCTCTTTTGTGTACTTTAAGAGAGCTACTCTTGAAAATAGTTTGTCACAATTTTCAGATTTTTTAAATGCTGCTGCTTTACCTTTTTATTCATTACCAACCTTGTGTGAAATTGTCTTGGGCATCAGACCATACCAGAGCTCATCCTGTTCTCACATAGATTACCAGAGAAGGTACTGCATGGTACGGATCAGAGTGAAAACTCTCTTCTGTGAGAAAAACTGCCACGTGGTGGTGTTGAGTCACCAGTGCCACAGCTGCACTTTGGAATGAGGGGACTCCTTGGGTCCCGTGGTCCCTGTTCAGGCTCCTTCACCTGCGCTCACCCACCACAGGTCACCGCCACCTTTCATACACACAGACAGGCCTCAGGGATTTGCACAGTCTGTTTTTTAAGGTTCAAATTTTTTTCTAGTTGAAAATGTCAAACTGTATTTTTTTCAAGTTGTCAAAGTTATTTAAAAATTCTTTCATCAGTTAAATTCATAAAACGATCTTTGGTGAAGACTTGGAACATGAATATTCCTTTAAATGCTATGTGGAAGATGCTTCTTGGCTGTGTTGCTCTGACCTCATCAGACGCACCTTCTCACGCGCCAGCTCTTGTAATGTAACACGTGTAATCCACCTAACCACTGAGTTGGAAACAGACCACCTTCCTCTCTTTTGTGACTGTAGTCACATCAGTCATAGTATTTAACTTCTGAATCCAGGTTGAGTGAGAGTGCCCCACACTGACCAATAATTCTCTGACACCAGTTCAGTTCTGACACTGGCTGTAGTTAGCACACAGTCCACGGCCTAAGGTTTGGTCCCATGAATCCCAGTTCGCACGCACAAAAGAAAATAAATACTAGAGGAATTATCAGTAAGCTTACCCAGTAGTATAACATAGAATTAGAACCCTGGGTTCCTGATAGGGTGAACTATTTCCAAAATAACATTCTCATTTATGGTGGCATTTATTTTTCTAAGTTTAAGCAAGTGGTTCCAAGATTGAACAGCTAATTACCAAAACATCCCTGTGTAGAGAAACTGGCAGGTGTTCCACAGGGATGTGTCCCCCTCTGCCCCATCCCCACTGATGGTCATACCACCCCAAGCAGAAAAAGAAGGGTTGTAGGGGTACCTCTTGCCCAGGACCTTGAGGCTCACACTGGCACCCTTCTGACGTCTCTGGGGTCTCTGGCCCCTTTGGGACATCACGAGTCACAGGCGTGCTCACAGAAGTCTGCACTTAGCTGTGGGCCAGGGCCCTGTGCAGACAGTGGGCATGACCAGCCCTGGCAAGGCTGCCCAGATGTTCCTTGCAACAGAGGAGATGCTGGGAAAGCGTGTACTTGGAGCCACATAAAAAATGACGCAATGAGGTCCAAAGGGAGGGGACCCAGAAGAACAGGAAGCAGGAGCCTGACAGGTGGCCCGGTGTGAGTGCATCCAGGGTAGAGCACCAGAGCCGGGCCTTGCCTTTCTTGAGTTTTGTTTAACCTCTCTGTCTCTGTCTCTGTCTCTGTCTCTCTCTCTCTCTCTCTCTCTGTCTCTTTCTCTTTCTCCTCTCTGTCTTTCTGAAACTATTATTGCCAAAAAGTTAAACCTATTTCTTTTTTTAAATTACAACTTAAATCTAAGTGTAATGGCCCAAACTTGTCCTACCAGTTATTCAGAAGACTGAGGCAGGATCCCAGGTTCAGGGCCAGCCTTGGCGTCTTAGCAACATGGAAGAAAAAAGGGCTAAGCTGGTCCTGGTAGGATATACATGTAATTTCAGCCCCTCGAGAGCCTGAAGCAGGTAGATAGAAGATTCAGCCCAGCCTGGGCAATTCAGCAAGACCCTGTCAAAGAATAATAGAGGAGCTGGGAATGTAACTCAGTGCAAAGGGACTGTGTTCAATTTCCAGAACCATGAAATAAATGCTGGGACACAGATCACTGGCAGAGTATTTACCTAGCTCTCACAAGGCCCTGGATTCCCTCTGCAGCACCAGAAAAAAGTTCCATCTTTTCAGAGGGGAAGTTCTCAGGTCACACAGCTCTCCCACTCTGGTTACAGCCAGTGGTTTTGAGGGTGTACATGTGCCACACAACACCTGTCACCACAGGATCACCTGTACGAGGCCCTGGACCTTAGCTGCCCTCAGCCCTAGGTGATCACCAGCTCTTTCCTGCCTCTCAGCTCTGACCCTACACTTGGGAAGTTAGTCTGGGGTCTGGACGGATGCTTGTGCAGGAACGGGCACTCTTCCTGAGGGGTTTGCCCCAAAACAGAAATTCCTACCTCCCTTTACTAGGGGCCCATGACTTTGCCAGTGACATCAGGGAGAAGAGGGCTTTTTGGGCAGAATCTGAATTCTGTCTGGGTCTCTAATGTTTTCAGGTTCTGTGCAGGATTTCTCATGAGTTATTCATGGGGAACCGAACCTCACCCAGTTCTATGTGCAGGGGAGGAGCTAGGCAGGGCGGGTGGGTGGGCCACAAGGGGCCATGGGGCAGAGCAGTGAGGGGCCTGGGGGTGCACAGACCCCAGGATGGGGCTGCGCAGACAGATAAGGGCCTGGGACCAGGGCTGGGGCAGCACATGGAGGGTATAGCGCAGACAGGTGCGGGGCTGGGTTGGTGTGATGCAGGGGTTGGGGACTGAGGAAGACAGTAGCATCAGCACAGGAAGACCTGGACTTCATGAAGTGACAGCAGGCTGGGCAGCACCCTTCCTCCTCTACCGGACCTTCAATGCCCACTACCTATTTATGCTCTAGACCCTTCCTTGGTTCTGCTTGCAAGTGTGGTGAGTGCACATCAGTGACTTAAACCCTGCAGCCTTCTGCTTTCTCAAGTTCTGTGATGGCAACATAAATCCCAAACTAATATATACTTAAGTGACCCCATTTTGTTGTTAAGACTGTGTGACCAGGCTGCCTTCTGTTCACTGCTTCAACAACTATCTGCCTTATTTCTGCCCCTATCTCTGCTTGGTTGCTTAGCAGCATGTGCCTGGGTCATATTGGAAAGCCCCCAGGACTTATCCCCAATGACTCTTGACCCAGGAATGTCTAACAAGCCTGCCAAGAATAACGATATAACAGCTCATCAGAAACAGTACCTGGGTGACAAGCTATGATTAGTTGCCATGTAATGATGTAAAATCACCCCACCTGTAGCCCACAAGAGCCTATGAAACCCTCGGTCAAGCTTGCTAGGGACTGTTATCTGAATTCTCACCCAGAGTCCAGAGATAGCCTGGACAGAAACCTTAACTTGCTTCTTGCTTCAATTGGTGGTCCCTATACTTCGGTCCACACCAGTTCCACTCCCTACCCTGTGAGCAGCCAGCCTGTCCCTCGGGTGCCCTGTGACGCCCACCAGTGCCCTTGGCTGCCCATGGATTGTGCCCATCCCCAGGTGCCGGGATGCTGTTCAGGACCCTGATGGCAGTGCCGTGGAAGGCCCCCGGGGACGCCGCCCTCTGACAGGGCCTGAGACAACTGACCTGGGAAAGACGCAGGCATAGCAATTCCCCCGTAACTGGGTCTGCGACACTTAATTAAAACTGGGAATCTGGGAAGGTTGCTGTGTAGCTCAAGCAGGAGGATAGAACAGAGCCTAATTCCCGGCCGGCAGAGGGACAGGCCAGAAGAAAGCGCATGTGTACTCTGAAGCTTGCTTTGTGTAAAAGAGGAACTGTTCCAGCAAACTTGCTCGGTGGACATTTCTGTGTATTCCCGCGTTCTCTGCTTGCTGCCTTGCAAGATGCCCTGAGCACAGGGTATAAAAGTAGCCGGCCACCAAGCTCAGGGTCCTTGCCATTTGGGAGTAATCCAGGCAAGCCTGCATGTGATAAGTCTTCCTCTCCCCTCTGACCTCTGGGCTCTGAGTCTGGATATCACTGGGTTTATCAGATTTCCATAACAACAGTGTGTGAAACTCCAGATCCTCCCGAGGGACCTGCACTGGTGGAAATCCCTTTGTCTTTTGCTCTGTAGCAAGGCAGGAGTGGGGAGCCCCCGGGTGCCAGCCACACTCCCACAGGCAGAGTCCCACCTGAGTCCTGGGACAGAGCTGGAAGCGAGGTGGGGACATCCCTGTCTGTGATGACTTGCCAAGGAGGAGGAAAAGGGACCCAGCGTGGGGGAGGAGCTGGTGTCTCAGGAAGGGGAGGTGCTTTGGGTGACCTGCTGAAAGAGAGCATCTATCTGATGGTGCTGGGGAAGAGCAGGCAGCAGAGATGCCGCAGGCCTTGGGGTTGCAATGATGTGGCTCAGTCGCTCCCGAGCCATCAGGGCCCCTGGCTAACCCACAGCCATCAGAGCCAACCCGTAGCCTTCAGTCTTGGCTTTTCAGCCCTGCAGTAGGTCAGGCTGTGTCCTCATGCTGGGGTGACTCAGCCACCGTCCCACTCCCGCAGGCTCTGGGTGACCTCTGCATGGACTTGGGCTGGGCCCTGCAGCCCAAGATTCAGGGAGATAACAGGTGGCTTCCTGGGTTCAAGTGACACAGGCCGAGCCCAAGCGGCTGATGGCGGAAAGGAAGCCTTTCAGGGACCGTGCAAGATGTGAGGCTCTGCATAGCTCAGGGCTCTGCCAGGAGCCTGGCTCTTATATGTCCTCTCCCAAGGCTGGCCTCAGTTTCTCCACTGAGACAGGGTTTCATGGCCCCTCCTAGGGGTCCCTCGGTTTCCTTTTCCCCAAATCCCCCTGTCACATCTGTCCTGTGACCTGCTGTGTCCTGTGAGCGGCCCTCACGCTGGAGCAGCAGTTGTAGGGAAACTCACCCCTGGCCTTCAGCCCTGCCCTGTGAGTGCTCCCACGGGGCCACGTGGGTCTGCTGCATGAAGACGTAGACATCCCACCGACTTTCTGGGTTTTCCTGCTGCCCGCACCGCACACACCCATGATATCAGACGTAAGTCATTTCAGTCATGTTGACAGCTGCAAAGTTTCTCATGGGTATAGAATGACCTAGAATGACACCCCCGAGGAGTGAATCGTGCTATGGAATCTAGTGACATTCAACCAAAACAAAAAACAAAACAAAAACAACAACCCCCCCCCCCCCCCCGCCACACACACAAACCTAAAAATGCAGCCCGCTCTTGAGGATGAGGTGAAGAGGTAGTGACATGCAACTTACCTTGGGAGACATGACAAACAAAACAAAACAAAACAAATTGTGTCAGGGAAAAGAAAGAAGCCAACCCAAATATGGAGTGAACCAAGAATAGTGTGGATAAGGGAGAGAGTGACTGAAACATTACATTTATCCCGAGGCTTACATACTGCTGCTTGTTCTACATACGTGAGTGGTTCAGACCTGATGGGCCGATGCTGAGACAGCATGATAGCTTTCTATGGCTTCATCTGCACAGTGTGACAGTCTTCACGGGAGGAAAAGCCTTAAGTTCTGCCTTAGTGCCTCTTGCTGGGACAGAGTACTTCACACACACAGCTTTTGGGAAGAAAGACGTGTTCTAGGTCTAACAGAGGGTCACGAAGGGAAGACGTATTCTAGGTCAGTGTCAGAGGTCACAGTCCTTTCAGGGGCGAGGGCTTGAGTGGAACTGGTGGAGCCACATGTTGGGGCTGCAGCAGGAGACACAGCTCCGCACACCATGGCGGGACAGAGCCACAGCTGAGAAAAGGGGCTGAGCGAGCACTCGCCCCTCCAGGTGAGGCCCCATCACCTGCTCCTTCCCCCCAGATTCCAGCTCCCAACAGTACACAGTATCCTTAGGTACATAGGCGTTTCAGGGGGCGCTTCAGATCCAAAGCACACGTGTAACGATAAAGAACTGGTGAGCTGACTTCCCAACGCCCCGGGGGAACATACATAGCACAATCGCCTGTTGCTCAGGTGCACGTCTCAGCGCCTAATTCGGGGGCTGAGCAACCGTCCCTACTCACCACATGTTTGGCTCTACCTGTCCCTGTTCAGGTGCCAAGTGCTGCTTGAATAACTTCTGTGGGGAAAGGTACACACGTGTCTATTCACCCCTAATAGGGCACAGTCATCATGCCAAGGTCATAATCGCACCTCAAATTCCTGCTGGGTGAGCCAATGACTTCAAAGGGACAATGTGTAGGAGTGTGGGTGAGGGGTTTCTTATGGGGAGAGGTCGGGGTACTTACAGGGCATGGGTGAGGGTCACTTGCAGCCTGTAGGTAACTCAAAGTCCGTCATCGAGCACCCCACCCCACAATAGATGATGACGTGTGGACACTGCACCCTGCGCCCTGGACGCTCTGTCGGGGCCTCGCTACTCTCTAGCTGATCATCCTCCTGACCCGTCTTTATAGCTCAGCGAGACGTGTCTCATCGTCCTGGAAGCTGCCCATTCACGTCACCCTGCAGCTCTGGATGGAGGCACCGTGACAGAGACCCTGGGTTCCATCTCCCTTGCCACAAAACAAACACACAGACCAAAACCACAAGAAACAAATTCTACGATTTTCTTCTAACAGGCAAGCTGCACAGTATAAGTGAATACAGAGTCGCTGACTCAGGGCTAGTGAGACAAGGACGAGAAGGTTCGATATGAGGTAAATGATACCTACTCACAGGTAAGGACAGACACACACACACACGGACACAGAGACACACCCAGAACAACAGGGAGAGATGACTACTGAAAACACATCCTACGCTGCAGGTGAACATACTTTATTTGTGAGCACACCTGAAAAGGTATGAAAGATGACTTCTACTATAAAGTGCTCATTGTGGTTGGATGTTGTCACTGTGCTCAATAAGGTTTGGTCTTCAGCGATGCCCAGGCTTTTTGATCGTATGACGTGGTGTTTGGCTAGAAAAGGAAGGAGAACAATTT